>JYFJ02001961.1:0-65587 GCA_000934665.2 Catajapyx aquilonaris | reverse complement strand
GTCACGTGGTATATGGACGACCCCTAAGTGGATGAGTCTCTACGACAACAACGGTATGGGAATGTCGATGTCTAATGATATATCGAAGAAATCTCAGCGCTTTTTAGGCAACAGTCATTACCTTGCTGATTATGATTTATGAACTCTCAAATCATCAAGAATTAGCGCCTGCAAAAGGCTTTACATCACGAAGACAGAAAAGCGTCGCAATGCAATGGTCAGAACTGACTTTTCAGAGGAGAAAGCAATTATCACGTCAATACCTACATGACTCCCGTTCTATAAACCAAGCCTGGGGTAAGGTGGACAACTGCAATGTGCCGCAGAGAAGCTGTAAAAGAGCAGGGTGGGTGATGCAGGGCTCACTGAGTCACTGATATAAAAAGTTACTCGTGCTCCATTATGGTAATGCTTGGGAGGAGAATATTGATTTAAAGTACTTCAGAGATGTGTTTGTGGGCAATTATGAAGAGGAACATAATAAAATGTGACTGCTGGAGACAGATGTTGGGGGTGTGGATGACCAATCAGCTCGTTTTGTATAAATATCAGGAAGAAAATGGAAAGTGATTTCTTCAGAATGACCTAGCTTGGACGAAATTTTGCAAAGTGACCTACGCATGTTGAAAAAAAGAACCTTCAATAACTCAGTGCTGATGTTCTTATAATTTTTTGCTGCTAAATGATCCTCTGGTGAGCACTGATAATTCAGGGTGATCCAACTTTATGGCCCCAACAGTTATTGGAAAAATCGCCCATGCTGCTACTTTTTAAGCAGCTACTTGCTAAGAGTTACTTTCTAGAGTATCTGAAGTAGCACCTGCTGATATTATAGGAAAAGTTTGTTGATTACATTTGGTTGTTAAGGGGATGGAACATGGTTACTAGGGAAATGGAACTCCCTGGCAGTCTCTCCAGCGTTCTCTCCGGAAACACCGAAGAGCAACACCATCTGGAACATTTCTGAGTTGGTGATTCAAGCTGGTGCCATGGCTGCTGCTCTCCGAATAGGAGCCCAGTGCAGACCAGAAGGCCTATTACTTGTTATTTATTTCTGTTGGCAACATTTGTTGACTTTGTTGATTCATACCTGTTCCATCCCATCACTCTAACAACCACACGTTCCATTGTTCCATTTCCCTAGTAACCATGTTCCATCCCCTTATTAACACCCAACTGTAATCAACAAACATTTCCTATTATATCAGCAGATGCTATTTCAAATACTCGAGAAAGTAACTCTTAGCAAGTAGCAGCTTAAAAAGTAGCATCTTGCGCGATTTTTCCAATAACTGTTGGAAAAACGCCTGGAGTAACGCGAAATTGTAGCAGCAGAAAATCATCTCTCCTAATAATTGCCTTTATCTCGAGATAGATCACTTTGCACCTCACCTCCTCATATGTCCAAACATCAATTGCTGCAACTATTAGTTACAGGGCTTTTGTCACATTATTTCTAGTTTGTGTTCAGCTGAGAGACGAATAGCCCGTAACCTAGAAACACGAAGCGAATATTCGCCTCGTCAGCCAGAACTTCAACCGCAGCAATCTGAAAAGCCCTCTGACCATTCAATTGCAATCGAATTCACAAAATACAGTGAATGCTATTTCCAATTAGACTGGCCGATACGTTTTTCTCGTAGTGGTATTAATAGCAATCTCACCAGACGGTCGTAGCCTACTAGAGAGGAAACCAAAACCGATCCTCCGACATTTGACCCGAGTACTTTCCAGGTGGAAGTGTGCGCTTATTCACCCCCCNCCCCCCCCCCCCCCTCGGTGTATAGCCGCCGTGTGCATGATCCTGATTGAAGCTACCTGCCTTTAAGCCAAATAGGCCTATCGCACGGACAATTGTTCCTAACCTATCTACCAATAATATTATTGTCCGCAAGACTTGGCCGATTGGTACAAACCTGGAAACGTGAAATTAATATTCACACACAGCACGTGTGAAGAGAGACGTTTTATGCATCAACGCAACTCACTGATGCCCCGAACCAAACCCTTCACAAGACGAGTGTGTGTGAATATGAACGTGTTTTCTGTTGGACCATTGTTGGGTCCGAGTGGGGCGTTTCTCGTGTCTGTCACTACCCGTGGTCACTACCTTACTTTCCAGCGGTGTTAGTTGTCCGATGGGGCAAGGGGCAGGCAGACGATCGTCTCGTAGGATGGCAGCGTCTGTATGTAAATAGTAAAAAGAATGACAATATGAACAGGATAGTACACCCTGTACATGCACCTCTAACTTGATGGGCAGAAGGCTTCCCCGCGGATGACCGACCAATGCACTTCTGATCACTCCGACAACAACATGGACATGAATCGGAATAGCTTTGACCAGCCTGTTTTCATACCGGAGGGAGATAAGCAAGGACGCATTTTATATATTGCATTGTATTGTAAGGATTCTCTACGTCGCTATGTAGGGTACCAAAAATAATCGCCAAAAATCCCGTTTTTGATTAGTCCATACTGAATCATGATAGTCTAGCAGTCCAGCCACGCAGGTGCACAGGAGTGTAGTCAGGTTAGGTACGGGTGGATAGGTGGGTGGGTGGCGCTAAGTAATGGGATGGGATGCTCGGCTGCATCCAATTTGGAGGCTGTCTGGCCAAATGAGCCGTTCCAAACCCACTTCTTCTCAGCCTCTCGCTTAATTCTTTCTCCGCCTTTTCTCCTAGCAATTCAATTATCTTTTTTTGGAAGGCTCCTGTTGTTCACAAAATCCGAGAAAAAAAAATCGCACATATGATTATTTTATAGAAGTTGCGGGGTGGTTGTAGAATGAAAGAGCGAGCGAGAGAGTGTGAGACAGCAATTTGGAGCAACGTTCCTCTTGGGGGAGCTAGATGACAAGTGATGGTGGGGATGAGTAATTGGTACCGGCTGAATAGAAAAGAAGGAAGGCAGGAAAGGAAGGAAGGAAGGAAGAACCCTCCCGGTCCACCCCTCCAAAAAAGTCGTAGATTATGTGGAGTGATTAGGGTCGGAAATGAAGGGCCACCAAATGACCAGCTACCTCCTCATAAAGGCTAAACAGAGGCCAGTCCGATATGGTCCTATAATGAACAGCATTGAATGTGCTTTATTGGGCTAGTGTATAGCTGACATAGCAATTTGTGGAACATAGTTTTTTCAAGGCCTATAGTCGGTACTCCAACGTTTGCCAAGATTTGAGGCGATTGAAGCAATCAGAGCAACAAAGGAATTGCCATGGGTCATACCAGTTTACATTTGGAGAGATTTTGACAACGGAAATTATTTTCATTAACGTTCCAGATAATATCCGCACTGTATTAATCTGGTTGGCATAAGTTGACACAGCGTGAATGGTAACCACTGCCTTCTTCAGCCAGCTTTTATGGGTCTTAATCTGTCGGCGGAGGCGACTGGCCACCCAGTGGGTCGACTTTGGCCACTGGCCGCCCCCGATCGATGTACCGGCCTGCCACCTACTTAGAATAGGATAGCAGTAGGGGGATGGAGGGGATGGGAGAAGACCAGTCTTCCTTCTTCTGGCAACCAGCCTAATCACCTTTTCCAACTCCCCATAAGAAACCACAACTCACCAACTGGTCACTTGCATCTCTTCCTAGGGACAATATGATCCTCAACCTCAACGACCGATTGCTTTTTGAGTCGGCGGTTAGGACACGCAATGAAAGCGCCTTGCAGAGTGCGATTGGTGACATTATTAATTTGTGGGATGAGGCTTAGAAGTCGGAAGGGGTGGGGGGAAACAGGAGGAAAATCCGATTCAGGGGCGGGTTGAAACGAGCCTGTTAATGGCCTTGTATGCTAATGAGGGCTAATCGATGTGCAAAGGGCCCGATCAGGCTGCCGGATAAGAGCCGGCCCGAGATTGCTTTCCCTTTTGCGTTTGGCCAATGGAGCGATTAAACAGATTGCTGCACATCAATGTTGCCGCTGCGTCCGCCTTTCCACTCTTCCCCTACCCGGCTTCCCCNCCCCCCCCCCCCATGTCATCTGCCCACACTATATACACGACGTGTCCTCAATATGGCCTGAGTCGCAACCTGCAGGACAATTGACTGACTGTCCAACATACAACAAGTATCAGAGGTGGATTTATCAGAAAAAAGTCAGCAGTACAAGAACCATGATGCACTTCTGGCATGTTTCGCATTTTCCAATGAAATGTTTCCTTCCTCTTCCCCTTCTCTGGAAGCAGACTTGAAGCTGGAACTGGACAAAGTTGGAGTGTAGAAGGGCGAGGAGGGATAGGAGGGGCGGGTGGGGGGGAATCCAAGGGGAAAGGCGGAATGAGATCTTGTTGACTTGGTAACACGTCTGACAGCAGTCTTCTGTTCCTTCTGCTCTGTTGCCTTTTCAACAAAGAGAGCGGTCAGCATCCCCAATTCTCCCGATAAACCGCAGTAAGGCCGAAGAGAGGGGGACACACAGATAGACTCTCGCATTTTTCTCGGTCAAAGGAAGGATGTGGGTGGCGGGGGTGGCGGGGTTAGGTGGGGGAACTGGATGCACCAGACCAATGTCTGATTTCTGCAGATCATCCGCACTTGGCTGGCCCCGCAAAGAATCAGATTAAAGATCTGGAATGCACGGACTATACATGCAGATTCATGTCAGTAAGCAACATTCACATTCACTTATCAAGACTGTTGCTTCTGACTATATCGTTCTATGCTACGTACTATGGGGCTCAAATTGTTTTGGCCACTTTATCCTGGTCTTGAAGCTACCCTTCGCACAGGCTCCACGTTGAGCAGGTGTGTGTGTGTCAAGGGTTGCTTCAAGACCAGGATAAAGTGGCCAAAACAATTTGAGCCCCATAGTACATTCGGAATGTACACAGCATACAGAACGACAGAAACGCCGCGTCATGTCAGCTCCGCGCATTGAAGTACAATACCCACTTTCTCTATTACAATCTCACTAACCTTTGTTCGTCCTATAAAAATGCTGCATGATATCTTAATAACATGGTATCGACCAATCTGGCTAGTTATAGGTCCAGCTTACATGAACCGCAATGTCCACTTACTTGATGTATAGCTCCAGAAAGGCAATGTAAAGAATGCAAATGAGGCTTCATCCGCTGTAATGATTCCGGGTTGAAGCTGGAAAGACCAAAAAGAGACTTTAGACAGTGCAAACAGGCGATGCCATTAAACATGCCATGTGCTGTTGAACAAACAAGGCGATCTGTACGCTGAGCAGATAAGGGTGGCATAGCGTTAGGGGTGGAGTGCAACTAAGGAATTTTCTCGGGATATTCATTCTATCATCCCCCTCTTCCTGCCCCTTCTCGACCACACGAAGGGAGGGTATAGGGGGAGAGAAAAGAGGGGATCGAAATGTAGGCTAGGCCAAAAGTGTCTGGACTTCATTAGCATTGCGTGCACGATGGCTTTAAAGCCATGGACATCTCGAGTGGGCAGCGTAATTGGTATGTATGAACATGATACACGGGATGCTGTGTTAGTACAATATGGGGTGTGTCCAAGAGGGGACCTGTCAGTAAGGGGCTTGTTATAGATTAGTGTTGGAAACATGCAATCTCTAATAATAATAATAATAATAATAATAATAATAATGGATTACTATAACAGTATAACATATATGATTGCTAGGATGTCTTTCCTGCCTAAAGATGTCAAATTTAGATTACCAGTACAATAACTGTATTAATTAAACGGGAGGCATGCCACGTTTTTGATACGGTACTGTATAAAATGAAGTGGGGCACGTCGGAACATTTTTAAATACCGTATTTACGCGCATATAAGACGCACCTTTTTCCGATTTTTATAGCTCAAAAAGTAGGGTGCGTCTTATACGCGTGTGCGTCTTATATGCGCGTAAATACGGTATATAAAGGAACTTTCGATGTTCACTGCCGTAAAAGTAAGGGCGACTTATGCATGTTCAAAATAAGTGTCAATAAAGCATTTACATGTCCTTTTTGCAGAATAAACCTAGGTACGTATATGGGGCTCAAATTGTTTTGGCCACATTATCCTGGTCTAGAAGCAAGCCTTCGTAAAGGCCCCAGCACGGTGAGCAGGTGTGGGTGTGTGTGTGAAGGGTTGCTTCAAGGCCAGGATAAAGTGGCCAAAACAATTGAGCCCCATAGTACTGTACGTACAATATATACACTCATCATAATTATACTCACCATAAGCAACCCATGTACGCGTACGCGTACAAAAAAAATACACGCGTACATGGGTTGCTTATGGAAATCGTAGTCTTTTTCCATACTATGGGGATCCCTGACAGTTTGCTAGACTAAGAAGAATTCATTTATTTTAAGGCCGAGGAATATTTGGTTTTAAATGTTGAAAAAAGTCAAATCACCAAAAATGCGAAAAAGCGCGATTTTACCCAAGATTAGGCTTTTGCACATGCGTACTAGGGTTGCATAGGAAAGTTCTACCATTATACCTTGATTGTAGGGTCTCTAAAGAGCCCATTACGCTACACTTTTTTTAAAAAATAAAAGTCCATACACTGTTCCCCAAAAATTGACGTAAAAGTACCAAAAAACGGATTTTTTTTCCATAAAAAGGACCCTGGAAAACCACAGTTTCTATAAAAGATTGACTTTAAACACCATAGTGGCTTCAGACTAGACCCAGGTAACACCTAATTCCAGCAAAAATAAAATCCGAAACTTACAGTGGTTGCCAGACCTGGAAATAGGCCAAAAAACGTCAATATTTTGAATTTTTCGGATTTTTGGTCACCCTGACCCCCTGCACATTTTGGGACAGAAATCCCGGGCGTTTCCCAGCTACTTTGGGTCCTACTAACATGATCTACATAGTGATTTCCGAGTAATACGCCGAAAGTTTTTTTTGTTGCGCTGTGTTATAAGACGTTAAAAATATCAGACATTTACGAATATTTGGATAAGTTTAAGCCTCATGTGCAGACTGAAACCACCACCTAAAAGTGTTTTAAAAAATCATGTCTATATTTCAGGCCTTGTTCAACTATTTAGTGACTATACCCGGGAGGGTTTTTTTTGTTTCAAGAACTTAATTTTTTTTGTAAGAATATAAAAAATTTCAAAAATTTTCAAACTTTAAGCCAAATGTGCAGACTCAAGATGACGTTGTAAAAATTCAAAATTTTACAGAATTGTTACTAGGTCTCATACACAGTCATTGAAGGGTACCCGTTTCCGAAAAAAAAAATTTGACTTTTTTCACTCCACCCTAATATATATATATGTATGTACCGCCGAAGCGACTGTGCCGAAGCAAAAACAGGTTTTAAAATTTATGTGATTAATTATATTATAATTATATATTGAATTAATTCTATCTGTTTGCTTTTTGAACCTTATAAACGTGTAAAACTTCTGGTGGCAGATACGATATATTTCTTAATAGTTCAATCACAGATATTTCCATACCCTGAACTTCACGCTCCAGCTGAATGACTCCACTCCACGAGAATTTTTTGCACAAAAAATATGATGTTACACAGTATGCTATCCAAGAAAAATAAATAACCCTAATTGAGACCTACCCGCAATAGTTTAACGAACCTGCTACATGCATCAGTGACTTAAATCTCGACAATTAAAGCAATTGAGTGCAACATCCGATGTAGTCGAAGGCAATTACAAACCCAAGGACCGCATGATAGCCAGTGCAAGGAGGGTGCTGAAGGTGCGTGATGGTGAGTGACACGAAGTGGTTGGCAGGCCGGTGTGCGATCAGGAAATTGAAGGAGATCAAAAGCGAAGCATCTGTAAGATGCCATCCGGAGAAAAGAAATCCAGTCAGGCGCCTTTGAAGGGCTTGTGAAAAAATCTTCCAGGCGGGTGGTAGGGCTTCTGGGATGAGGCGCCCGGAATACCAAATGGGCCCTTCCCATTAGATCTTGCTCCTCTCCTTCTCTCTTTTCTATCTCCTTCGCTCTCTTATTTTTTATTATTACTTTCTTGTTCCCTCCCTCCTTCCCTCTTTCCATGGCAAGAGCTGGATGGGTGAAGGATGCCAGTGGGGCCTTTATGCGACGAGGGAGGCCCCTTTCCATCATCTAGGATTCACTTGCGCTTCAAACCCCTGACATATTCGCGGCAATCTCTTCTTGGCTGCCTTCCTTCCTTGATAGGCTACCCCAGCGCCGGTCATAAATTGGGACAGTCTAGGCCTATAACCAGCTTTCCTCCGACAGCCCCATCCGCTTCCTCCATACCTGCCTGAAAGACGCACTTTTAACGCACCATGTCCCCTCTCTATATAGACGCTGGCTGGAATACTGGACAAGATTAGGAAAATTATGAGAGCAAGCTAGTATTGGCAGGCAGTGGTTTATAGGGACGCAGGAAGTGACCTGGCTGCATATAAATAAGGGAGTGCCACAAAGAAATGGCGCAAACACGCTCTTCCTTCCTTCCCCTCTGCTTATCATACAGTATCGACTGCATTAGATTAAGGCTATCGATCCGTCCCCTCTTTGTCCATTTCCCTCCCTTTCCCGGCTCCATTCCTCTGATTTGTCATCTTTACCCCCATTAACTGCCCTCCTTGTTTCTCAATGGCTTTCTTTCGGAATCGCCAGAACTGCCACGTTCTTTATACTATAGTCTGCCCAACTAGACTTTTCTGAATTTTGGCTATCTGTGGCTATAGAATGCCGCATTTCAAGTCTGCCAGATACTTGCATATATGTGAAGTTGGACACCCTAATATATTGGACATTTTTGTAACCTTCAGTGTCCAACATGCCGGATACTTTGGTCAGATATCTTGCATATACAGTGAAACATGTGAAGTTGGACACCCTAATATGTTGGACATTTAGGAACCTTCAGTGACAAACATAGACAGTTCTTCGTGGAGTGACAGCTTCCATAAAAATATTTGGTTATTGCTACAAATCCAATATGGCAAATGTTGTTTTTTTTTGGTCAGGCCTTTGAGGCTACAATGCCCGATTTATTATCGTCGGTAATTCGGCCAATTCAGTTTAGGAACACCCAATCTAGTGTATGGTACGTGTTTCAGACCCCTCTTTTTTGATGCTTTTCTCTGCCCCCTCCTTCCCTCTGGGTCCTTCTCTCACTCCCTTTTTCTCCCTTCCTCCCTCCCCTTGGCGAGTTCCCAGTCACGCTTATCATTTTACGGCTGGCCCCGAGCGCGGGTTTTTATGCTGGCGGTCATCCGGGCAAATCCCGGGGAAATGGAGGCCTAATCGAGTGGTCAGTGGGAGGATGACGAAACAGGCCCCCGAGGGGACGCTTCCGGGCCGACGGTGCCGTAAGCCCGGGGCAAGATGGACCTCTGGGGACCCACCGCCCCTGTCACCACCGCTCGAGAAGTTGCTGATGCGACAGCCCATATTCCCTTCCACCCCCACACCCTGACTACCTCCTCTCTCATTCTTCCCCTCCTAACCCCCTCCACACACACACACACACACACACCCACACCTACAAGACGACCACTGCAGCACGCCCAATGTTGTCTACAGCCGATACTACCGATAGCTACCAATAGCTTCCGCAGCCGATTTGAATCTGAGCCTGGTTTTTCTGGAGGGAAACCCATGCTTAATGAGGTGTAGACATGCGTCGCCAGGAACTACGGCAGATCCATCATGCGGCATCCGCCTTCAATGCACAACAAACGGCATCGTCGCCCATGCAGGGATGACTCGTCCTGGACTATACATCAGTGCCGCGACCAAAAGAAGAATTGGCCGTCCGCGAGTCCCCATCCAGCAAGGGGCCAGAGACCAATTCTCAGATGGGTGCTTAACGTCAATCAAAGCCTGCTAATGATCCTAATAGTCCCTCACATTACTACTGATTCCGGGCCCTAATCAGGTTTTTAGGGCGATGGAGCTGGATGACCTGTACCACGTTCGGTTGCATAAGGGTATAGAAATGAACTTGGCGTCTGAACAAAAAAAAAACGAGGGGAACGAGAAAAAAAAAATCCGGGAGCAAAGGCCCGGAGATCCCGCTGGATGTCCGTCCTCCCCTTACCCTCCTGGTTCAGAATAGGAGCTGTGGAGCTATGTGCGGAGGGAGAAAATGAAAAAAAAATCAATGGGCAATCGATAGCATAATGTCTTAAAATAGGGGGTGGGTGGGTCGCGTAATAGGGTCCGGCCACTTGCGGCGGAATCCGGGCGCCGGACCCTTAGGTCTCCATCCGCTCCCAGCCTCTGATCCTGACGTTTATAGGGAGAGATGGTGGGGAAGGTGGAGAAGGAAGTACTGCATTCTTACATACAAACCACCTATAGGTGGTTTGTATGTAAGAATGCAGTACAAACTCCACACATATTATAATCACACTACATTGTTGGGGGGTGATAAGTGAGCAATTAAACTATTGTCGGCCATTTGTTTGAAAACTGGTGGTCCTTCCTTGCATGATGATTGGGATGCGGACATGGTAAGAAAGTATTGAGAATAATCCCGGGATGAATGGTGGCGGTTGAAAGAGGCTGCGGGCTTTGGATGGAGAAAGAGATAGAGAGGGGAAATCCGGGGCCTGCTGTGGATGTTCGATACCCCATTCCACAGCTCACAGGATTGATTTAAGCGATTACCTAACATGAGAAAGGTTTTCCAATCCGGAGGTTTGGGGGAAAATTTGAAAGTCGCCATGGAAGAGGGAAAGGAGGGTAGGAGGAAAAGGGAGACCTTGATGACGCCATCCCTTTTCCGTCTCCCAATATTCGCAGCTAAAGAAGAAGCTGGAGCTGTCTTTCTGCTAGCATTTTCTTGGGAATGTCCATGCACACAGAAGTAGGCATCGAGATGGCAACGCCTTAGGCAGTTTAAGTTATCCTAGATCGACGGCATCCCATGTGCCACGCTTGACCTGCGTGTGGTAGGGCATAAGGGGCAAGGCCCAATTCAGAAAGAAAACCAGTGACCTTCAATGTGCCCACAGTTCAAGATAATCACCAGGAGGGACGTTACACGGCAGTTTTGTATCGCTTGTCAGGGAGCCGCTTCGCCTAGAGCGATCCATCGCTGTCGTGTAACTTGTGCTAAAGCGCTTCAAAACTCGCTAGCGCTTTATGATAAACTACCTAGAGGCACGTTACACGTCAGATTGGTATCGCTTCCCCTTAAACCGCATTAATTCTGAGCGATTTCAGTAGGGAGTTACCCTAGAGGTCTTGGAGCACCTTAGCCCACCTCCCCCACCTCCTTCCAATTCCCACCCCTTCTGGAGTTGTGAGCTATTGGGAGCAGCGTTGCCTATTTAGTGGTTATGTAGTTTTCCCAATAGCTGCAAAGACACTTGAAGGGTCGTCCAGTTACACGGCAGGCTTAACCCGCTTCTAATCCCTTGAAGCGATTGTACAAACAAGGTAGTTTATCTTAATGCGCTAGCGAACGTCGCTTCGAGTTTTGAAGCGCTTTAGCACAAGTTACACGACAGTGATGAAGCGCTCTACACGAAGCGGCTCCTGAAAAGCGATACAAACCTGCCGTGTAACGTGCCTCATAGACATAAGGTGCGTTCACATATACGGTATGCGAAAAAGCATCAAAAGCGAGCGAATTTCAGCTTTCAGCGAATTCGCTTCTGACCAAAGGCATTCACATATAGGCGTTTTCCTGAGGACGCGAGCGAATTTTGGTTATTCGCTCGTCTAAACACAAAATCGCGCCCGTCTGTCAGAGCTAGATAGAAGCGAATTTTTGTATGCGATTTTTATGATGCGAATAACTGCTTGGAGACCACGTGACCGTGTGCGGCCAATGGGGGGCTGGGAGGGCCGCATTCCGACCGTCTTGTTCTCCCATCGGGCCTTGCGGCAGGGCTGAAATTCGCTTCGTCGTATCGCTAATACAAGTACGTGAATGCCCTGGAAATCTGTCTGCGAGTTACGAAAAATTCGCATCCCGCTAGATTCGTCACGTAGGAGAAACGAAATAGCAAACCGTGAAAATCGCTAGAATGTGTTTATTCGCGTGTATGTGAATGCCTTAACAGCAGACTTGGATTACCGCTTGGATGTAGAGAGAATGAGGTTATTGCCATCCCATGCCCGGTGACCCCTGCACTTTGTACTGCCATGACCTGCAAAATTATTTTCATGCAATTGGAACCCTGAGCTATAGTTTGCAATCACCGTGAGAAAGTGGACACCTCTTTCCATTTTTATGCTGTGTCATTAAGATGTGATAAACAAACGTTGACCTGTGAACCTCCATTTATAAAGGGAACTGACCGTTTTATTGTTGTTCGAAGATAAGAAACTGTTCTACTCACCCTCATCCATGTGCCATCACGAGCTCCGTAAAATAACCTGCTAACTGAAAAAAAGTGCAAAATACTAGCAAAAATTCCATGCTTTGTACGGTACTAACTACAAGTACTTGCATTGGAAATATGACGGGAATCAAGATGGTGAAGGGTTTTATATCTCGAGCATCCACCTGAGCTGGCTCTTCTAGTTCCTCCTTCCTTCAGCAGATGGAAGATTTGTCATCTCGACAGCATGGGCACGTTGACCTCGATAATGTCGAGGGCATGGTCAGAGACGAATAAAAAAATGGAATGGGTAATTATAATACCGTATAGATATAGTGGCAGTATCATTTTAAATCTTGTGTACACCAGACATTTATTCGAATTACCACGCCAAAAATCTTTAAATATTATGCTCTCAATGAAGAATTACCCTGTATACAGTAACTATTGGACAGGGTTTTGAAAATGTAAATTAAATCATTAACAACGATTAAAGTTAATTTATTTAATTTACCAAGGTCAAGAAGTAACTTTAAAATGTTTTACGTCACCTTATGTTAGAAATTAGCTGGGTAAAGATGCTCTTGTTCCAGACTAATTGCATTTAATTCCGCAGTTGGTATACTGCATGAATTATCACATCCATAACTGAATGTCAAGCTTCTTTGAAATAAGTTACATTGTTATTGGACGATAGTGAAAATTCTGGTTTTTGCAGTAGATTTTATAATCAGCTTTCCCATTAGTCATTGAAATGCATTAGTGTGAATGAAAACATGTCAACATGCAATATTTACCGTACGCAATATCGGAAAAATCAGTACCCGTACATTTAATGTACTGTACATGACGCAAGAGGTGCAAAATTTAAACGTAATACAACACATGGGGAATTAATTAGTTAGCTCTTCTGAATGGCAAAAAACGCAATAATTTTATACAGCGTTTTCCATAACGATAACACCAACAAACTTCTATGGCCCAGAGGTGTCATTATATATTGGTCTCTGCAGCCCTGTTACCGAAGTACTTGTAGTTGGCTATATTTATCATGTGTCGGGAATAACTAGGATGCATTGACCAAACAATAACCCCCTTACATAAAGTGATTATCTTGTTAACGATCACTCCAAAAGTTTGTTGGCATATTGTTACAACCTCCTCAAATAATCACCTGACCAGGTAGAAGAAATACCTGCAACCATAGTGACGCATGCAGACACTTCCGCAAGACAAAAAAAAACTGTCACATCCGGATGGCAACAACCAACCTAGACAACGAAGGAGTAGCAGCAAGGTCACTCACACGGGATTGATGACACTAACTTCGTTGAACTTGGGGCTGGACGTACAGTACGGTCTGTCATAAAAACCTGAAAATAGTTGCGCATACCAGTTCAAATCGGGCGTGCTGCTTATACAAGAATTGCCTTGTTAGACCGAAGGCCCTATTATTTTGTAGCAGAGACCATTATATTGTTACAGAATTATTTTTACTGTTTACAATTTTTTGTAGGCTGTCCGTTGTTACATGGTTTCAAATATTTTAAAAAGACACAGAGACACCGTTTGTCCTGTTGAATGTAGTATATTATATTACTGGGGCTCATTAAAATGATGGCTAATTTATTAATCTGTCATTTTGATCCATTTGATATTTTAATACCATTTGAACAATACAAAAAAATTCAAAAACAAAAAAAACTAATAACCTGAAAAAGTGTGGGTCACCTTCGGAGTAAAATACACGGTGCAGTCCAAATCAGGAAGAGTCTGGATGGAAATGTGCGCGGGTGAGGGAATGGGGGGGAAGAATGAGGGGGAAAGGAAGGGAGAGAGGGAGAAGGAGGAGCAGTAAAGTGGGTCAGAAATGAGTTATGAGGTTTGGTGGAAATGGCCCAACCAAATGAATCTGGGCCCCCAAAAACGTTCCATCTTCCGCTTATGGCCCGGCATAAAGGTGATCGTAAAAGCCATCTGCCTGTGCCCAGGTCCCCATCTAAATAAATATAGGCTGACCAACAAACGGAGTGTCGCAGATTCCTACTCTTCCGACATCCATCTCATTCCACCATTTTACCCCACCACCAGCCGCCATTTATTCATACTTGTGAGTTGGCCCTAGAACCAATACCATACACTACACACAAGAGTAAAAAACCATGTTTTCTAAAACACATTCTGAGCCAGAAAGGATTTAAGTCTGAGTCCAGATTGTGGACCTTGTGGCTAAAAGTGGAAAGGGTGGACCGTTGACCGGTGTGTTAGACTGCCCATTCCATTGCTGGTCAACTTATGAAAAGTCAGCGGGTGGGGGGTGGCGGAGTGGGGAGGGTGAGAGGAAACACTTGGGAATAACGATTGGGGCAGCCGCCGGTCAGCTAGAGAAAAAGAGAAGAGAGAAAGAGAGGGCTAGAGAGAATCTCTGGGCTGTCTGGCTTGCACTTATGAAAGGCCTTGTCGCATATGTAGAAAGATAAATCAGCCAATGGGAGGGTTATGTCCCTCCGATACGGAGACTTAGCCAAACTTTTCTCGCTTTGTCTATAGGAGCTTTCTTTTGTCTACTTTTCCCCCACGTCGCTCATTATTATGGGGGACATTCAGTTGGGGGAAAAAAAGGACTCATGTTTCATGGATTGTGAGAGAAACTAGCTGCTGGCCATGGGTATAGTCACGTGATACAAGTCAAGGATTACTACTGGCGGTTTCCGAAATTACCGTGACTAACATGGTTTACCTGTCAAGCGACAAGCTTTTCCGTATGTACTTTATAGCTTATTTGAATAGAGCATGTCGCAATAGCCGCACGTGGTTAAATGAGGCATTCATAATATGAATATCCTCACGTACTCGTACTCCGTCTATAGAGACAAGTAATACGCAGTTGGGTCCAAGGGATTGTTTTTATTCCTTTCAGGTAGGGACTGGAATGATTTCGCAACCTTTATGCTGACAAGGAGTCTTTTGTACGCCTCGTGCCCTTGCTTGTTGCTATGAGGACATTTGAATTGCCTCCTGCCTACCATCAAGGTTAAAATATATTTATTGTTATTATTGTGTAAAAGAGTGTTCACAACACAACGCGTGAGCATTCTTGGGCGTCCAGTAAGGCCGACCGGGTCATTTTTTGAGTTGTATGATAAGGGCCTGAGAGAATTCTGCAACACACAGAGGTTATTAGATCATTTCTTGACAATGGAGCATCCTGTACCAAGTCTCTGGTATGTACTGTAGGATCGAAGGTGAGAGTGTGAAAGGTCAATGGCAATGGATCACGTCAGTCCTAAACATAACTGGTGCCGTCAATAACAAACCACATCAATAAATAGTGCATTTTAAAGATAACATTTCATATTTTTAGATGAGATTTGTCTACAAAATTTAGAATTTAACCAATGAGCCGTGGCCCATTCTGCGACCCTGACATCCAAAATATTATCAGTCAAACTCCGCAGAAAATGCAGGTTACCGGGTCAGACCTTCAAGACAGCTGGGCACAGACCGATGATGTCATCACCTACTACACAAATCCAATTTAAGACAAGTGCTGAACAACAAAACATGCACCGCAAATATGAAGGCCAAGGCCAACTGATAGTGTGGCCATCACCCTCTATAAGCAGATATAACAATTATGACCATACATTGGGAGCCAAGATGTTCCATATGGCACACCAGAAGCTTTCTATCAGCCAATTGTTAGGTTGAAGTCGGTTCTTTGAAATTTCACGTACGTTATGACTAACCCTGTACTGTATAGAGAGTAGCGATCGACTAGCAGCGTATAATTTGGCGAAGGGGCATGTTTGGTGGCTGGGTTGGCAAGCCACAGGGGCTGGGGTGGAGGAGGAAAAAAAGACCCTGGACACACATAAAAAAAAAGTCTGTGTTTTTTTTCTCTTTCCGTTTTTTTCCTGATGGCGCGCGGACAAAGTTGGCTGGAGGGGAAAAGTTGGGCGTGATGAATATGCTTCTCCGAACTTGTTGACCTCTCCGAACGTCCACTCCATCTTTCACTTGGCTCAATTGTCACCAAGTCGGACGCGAATCTTTTGTCCCTCGTAAATGAGTTGGCCCCCGGATAAATCTGCTTCGAGCGTTCCTCACTCCCATCCACCCACCCTCATCTAGGCCGCTAAATAAAGCTCATCTAGCCCCTTTGGCTCTGCTTAGGGGCTGCCCATACATTACACTCATTTGCGACCCTCTGTAGTCTTCAGCAACGACCAGACCTCATCGCTGTTACGTACTGTCAAAAGAAATTGCGGACACATGGGTACTTTCCGTGTTGATATTGTCCAAACTTTTTCGGGATATAGTACCTAGCAACTAAAGTGTAATTCGATCGTGTATGTTTGTATAGTATTACCTTGTAATATTGCGTGGTCATCGTGTCTCAGTCTTGTACAAAGATTATTGAAGTTAATTTGATGCACGCGGCTCAAATGCGGAAGGCAATGCAAAATGGTCAGGTCAGCTGAGTCTACAGGAAATGGTCTCTGGTTGCGTTACATCCTCTGGGTATAAACTATTTGCACACTTCTTGCGCAGCTCGTCTTCGGTATGCCCTACAAGGATCCAAGTCCAATCCAGGTGGCATTGTTGACAGCTAGTATGATCTAGATTGATAGCTTTTTTACGACTTTGGACGTGGGATAATTCAGTTCTGGATGTTCAGACAAAGTTAATGTTGTCTGCACCAGTACTTAGGATGAGGTATGTATGACTGCTTTGTGCAGTTCTTGTTGCCCTGCAGACAGGGTGGCGTGGCTTTTTGTTTTTGCATGAGTAAATAGGCCGATAACATTGGCATGATTATGGTTACTACGCCCACTTTGCGATGACACATTTAAGTTGATTACAGTGATTGATCATATACACGCCATTCTTTTAGGCCTGTTATGATATCTACCCAATTAACGAGAAGATGAATGGGTGATACACAATGGTGGGTAACGCAACCGTGCAAGTTCACTCTAGTCATGTAAATAAAGCAACACCTGCAAAAAATATTTATCTTCGTCCAATACTTTAAATTGGGATATCTGCCTTATTATTTTCGAAACATCTTAGTCACGTGGTTTTGGTTTCATTTTTTGCCAGTTGTTTGTAACGTTTTGGATCAAACGGACACGTACTCCACTTATTATCTCGATATGTTTTGGAGCTGTGTCCCCTCAAGAATTTGGCCTTGGCCTTGGCCTTTATTAAAAGACATTTGCAGGGACTGACCGTGCTTATGCTCAAAGCACCGAGAGCTGGCTTTGTAGGCTACTTACTGTCAGCAGTTACATGAACACAAAATTAAGATAAAATTATGAATTATTCACCATTCATAAAGAGACATTTTCTCTTAATTTGAGTTGATACAATTCGGCTCTTCTTTTATGACATGACTGTATGCACAAGTGTCTATCATAGAGGCCTGTTTCAAAAGAAGGTTTAATTTATTATGAATGAACTCCAGTGTTACAGGACCTATTAGAAGCTAGACTGACAATGAGTGGCCATAAAGGAAGGCCTTCACGTGCCTGCTTCTCATTAAGTCACATAGTCTAGTGTGATGCAGAGCAAATTTGCCACCTCCCGGGGTGGGGGGTGGGCAGATACATGTTGACTACACTGCAAGCCCCCCAAATTCGAACGGTATTATCACTGACACGTTCGCTGTCCGTTGCATAAACTATGAACATAAACATAAAAAACCATGCAGATAAGAAACAAGTCCTGACCTCAACACGGGATCGGCTACTTTCGAATTAAACTCAACAAGTAATTGATTCGACAGAATAGAACAGGGATTGTATTCAGATGAGCCGTTCAGAAATGTTGCATCTTATCAGTTATTTCATCCAGTAAGAACTACAAGACAGTATTTATTATACGGAAGGGATGGCAGAATGATGGTTATAGTGAAGCTGACCCGAGTTGACTCAGTCAGTGACTCCTATGTTACATGATCCCTTCATATCCCGCTTACTACATAAACATTCATGTAACTTGAGCCTAAGGCAGGGCACACTAACGCCTTTCCAGATAAATGCATGTGTAGGCCTCATTGTCACGACCTGCCGCGGGCTAACCATATACTTGTTGGAGTTGAGTAATATCCTTGCCTCTCTTCTGAACAGGAAGCAACAAGCAGTCTGGGTGATGCAGAACATTACACTGTAATTGGTTAGAAATTGGCGTCTCTTTCTAACAATGTCAATATAATTGGGAAATCTACGTGTATTAATAATTACTTCTTATTAAAATCAGAGATTGAGTGAAGGCTTGGAAAAAACAAGTGCCAAGGATGTTGAGTATCTGACTCCAAAACAAGCCTCCGGCCTCGGCACGGGGTGAACAAGGATAAATTAAATAAATATGTCGAGTATCTTCAACAGACTGTTATGTACAGTAGCCTACACATTGGACATGAATGCAAGCAAGTAATATTATACTAAACAAGAGTGATTCACATGAAAGTGAGTCATTCCACGTGCACATGACTCTAAGCATAAGTTGACAAATCCTGAGATTTCCAATGTCTCTTCCCTACCCACCCGCATTTGATTGCCATCAAAATGGCAATTTAAATGCATTTTTAGAACTGATATTGCACAAAAAGCGTGTTCAATTTGTAGTAGTGGATTTTTCTGTAGGCCTATACAGATGTGTGCAAGCTACTTACATAAATATATTATTAACAATCAACATCGTTTCGCTTTTACGTTAATTTATGCAGATCCTGTGTCCTTCATGGGTCACAGTGACCACGTATAGAGTGCATCTGCCTAGACTATAATGTAGCTGGGCCCTGACCTAATATTATTCTTAATAGGAAGACAATTTTATACGAGGTTTACACTTATGTTTATATTTAAGTCTGCGTACATTTCCAGTGTAACCTGTAGCACACCTCAAGTGCAGAACAAACTGCAAGGCCATAAGGAAGACTTGTGGTGTCGGTTGCCATGGTTAGTCTGGAACCAAGGGATATTTTGACTCTGAGTAGGCCTGACCTTTTGGTAAGCAAGCGAATTGTCCGAGCAAGTGTAGCCTTATTTGTGACGCGAGAATCGATGACTAGGCGAAACTCGAGGTCCGGATAATCTCAGTCGGTCCAGATTTTTACGAACAATACTTGTTGTGCACTTGTGCAGCATGCACACACCATGACATCCATCCTGCTGGACAACACCATAATTATGAAGGGGATGACACAATGTATCTATATGCAAAATATTTTAAAAGGCATCGTATGACATCGGACCTTCCGGGACCTTCCCATTTCTGTGAGACAGACAAGTGAAGACCAACAATTATCACCAACAATTCTAAACCCCACCCAACCCCCTCCAAGCCTGATTGGATACCCCTCGAGGCTGAAGAAGGTAGATAAGTTAGATCCAAAGTAGTGAAACACATTTTTCCCAACTGGTAGGGTGTCACAGTAGTGCTCTAAGTGCGTAGGTTATAAATTGTGTCATTTTGGTTCGAGTGACTCCATCTATTCAGTATAGGTATACACAGTGCAAGAAGCCGTATAGAGGATTACACACATAGTTCCTTGAAGGCCGATGTCAATAAAAATTTATAATGATGTAACGGTGCACGTGTAGCACTTCCCTCGACATCTTAACTGCCCTATTTTTTTTAACATCCGCCAACGCACATTACACACGTTATAAGCCGTGTCGCAAACAACTGGAACTTAAACGCTCTTAGCTAACCAGCAAAGTTTACAGCTTGTCTGCATATCATTTTGCTCTAAAATATTGTGAGTTGTTTTATGATCAATTTAAGTGATTGAGTCCCTTCAAACTGGATACCGTACTGCTTTTTAGTTACGTCATTTTCACAATAAGTTCATTTCAGTGATCGGTTGTCTTAGCGACTTAGACTTTATACTGTCAATACTGTATTTGTGCTGAGAGGGAGAGAGAGAGAGAGAGAGAGAGAGAGAGAGAGAGAGAGAGAGAGAGAGAGAGAGAGTTCTCGCCCCTAATACTATGCAACACGACATTATATTTTTCCATGGGACTTCATTGCTGCTGTTCCTTAGGTCACTCGTAACTCACATAAGTTAATGGCATTTCATTTTGTCTGACCTTTGTTTTTGACCTCGGGGCATTCAAGAAGCCAAGGTGCTCGAAATATTGGTGTCATTCCGAATCAAATGGGCCGAAATGCTGCGAGACCATCTCGGATTTTGGTGGGGGGGAAATCACAGCTGTAGGCCTACACACCTAACTGTATACCAGCCTATTTCATCTTGCTAAATATCAAGTTTCAACAATATTGTGCAATACCGTGAGGATGGAAAATATTGGGAATGTTTGGAAAGGACCGAAAATGAGGCCCTTTTGGAGATTTTTTTTCGGTTCGTGGAAGTGGTTAAAATCCAATAAACATGTAAGTATATCATATGAAAGAGAAAGACGAGGAGAATGTGCCTTTTTCCTTTAAAATGTAGCCAGAAAAACGTGCGTGGCATACCATCGGTCACATGTCCAAGAATGTGGGCCCGCGAAAATTAGTGGATAAGTTAAATATGCGAAACATGATTTTCTCGCGGGCCATGCATGAACCAGACTTAAAACTGAACATATTAAATCTTGTGGGGATCACAACTTCTGTCACCAAAATATGACTGATGTTACTCAAATACATCACTAATAATTGTTGGGGTCACAATATTTAGACATGCCACTTAGCATGTGACCAGTGGAATGCCGCGCACATTTTTCTGGTTACATTTTAGAGGAAAACAAATTCATTCCACAGGCGCATTCTCCTTGTCTTTATTTTTCATTTGATATGTGTGTATTGGGGTTTGACCACTTCCACTAACTGGAAAAAATAATCCAAAAAATGTCTAATTTTCAGCCCCTTCCAAAATTTCGCAGTTTATTTCTTCCCACGGTATTGCGCAATATGGCTGAAACTTGACACTTAGGGTTATGTCATAGATGTTTTTCAAAACAAGGTTGTGCTTTACCGAGAAGTCGTTTCAATTGCCGAAGGAGGAGACAGTGGTAATTGAAAGTTCAAGAAAGGTACAAATCGGTGGAAAGGGGAGGGGAGGTTTGTGAAGCATGACATGGCAGCTCTCTCGGCAGAAGAAGATGCGATTTGAGACAGTGAGATGAACCCGCATGAGGGCAGCCACCACCACACTCCATCCCCTCACTTTCCTTTGTGATCCAAAGTGAATGAATGAACCCTCCCTTTTCGGCCTGATTTGCCGGGTGCGTGTGAGATGAATGGACAAGGCTCTTGCAACCTCTGCATCCTCCTTCGCACTTCAAACAAATCCCTCCCCCAGATTCCCCTCCATTCCCTACCACAGATCACTACTGCACCACATACTGTTCAAACCACCTTCATTTGGCCTGCTACACACCGGAAATAACTAATAATACAAACCAGATCAAATGGACTTGGCAAACATGTAACCAACCTTCCTGCGCCGGACTTAATATACAACGTGGTTTATAGTGCATTTTTGCTAGGGGCATGTATTGAGCTGAATGCCAAGTTTGCTCTCAGGCCAACCGCCACCACTAAATACACGGCATGTTTGCTTTTTTTTAAAGAGTGTGGACGCACAGTCTGCCGTGTACGCCAGCTCACTATACGGACACACATGTGCAAATATTAGTACGAAAAAATTGACAACTAACTAAAACTGTGTATAATTTGTAGCAAATCTGCAGTGCCAATTCATATGTGTCGTTTCCTTGCATATCCCAAAATGTAGTGTCTGGTGCTGAAGTCAGCAGAAAAATCGCGGTTCTTTTTTGGTCCGACCGTAAATAACAGTTATCGTCAGAATCGTTGGCATTTTTTGGTGGGGAAGTCTGGCTGTGATGCCGCGCCTTTTCTATCAATCGGGCCACATAATGACGGTTTGGGGAAAGCGCAAGAGTGGGAGCCAAAGGGAACAAATAGGACGAGGGCGTTCCCTCCTGTCTCCTTCCCTTTGTTCAGATCGTGTCACATATATAATATGCCAGGAGGAGAGATACGAACCCTTTTATCCTATGCGCCTTGTCTTCCCATAGAGTTTTCTGGGAACCGATCACACCATACCGTATATATGCGGGTTTTCAAAATTCGAAATCACGACTCGCTGTCTGCATTGACTGCTATTCCACCCTTCCTTTCGTCTCGAATGCCCCACCGTGCAATAGATGATCGTGATGATTACTTGGCGTCAGACTCTTTATCGGGTTTCCTGGTGCCCTGCATATAGCTCTGATAGCCTTTGGCAAATTGTGCTCCTCACATCCGAAACACTGGGGGGGTTATAACAGTGTATCCATATATCAAGGTTAAAAAAGACACTGTTTTGAACGCATGTGGGATGGGCCTTACCCAAGGAGCGGTACCTGAATACCTGGCAAAAAATTTGGCCTTACTGACGGTGAGAAACACTGCCAGCTCCGGGATTAGAACCGGGATCCCAGATTGGAATGTGAGGGTTTTATTCCTAAATGTGCTTTTTTTAAACTACCTGTGTAACAGTTATTGCTGGAACTTCCGTCGTTGTTTGATCAGGAGGTTTATTAGCAATGTGCTGATGAGATTTTTTAAAATAAATTATTCGATACCGAATAAACAGCAAGAAAATGTGAATGGATCGATCAGACTTTGCCGGCACTTGTTTGCAACATTCACTGATCTGCCGATTACAAAACCACATCAGTAAATCTGCCAACAGGAATAATAGCATGTATTGTTACATACAAAGCAGTCTGTAAACTTTCAAGAAAAGTCTCCACATTCCCAATAGCAATCCCGAATCTAACTGAAGATCTAGTAGTCTACTGTACGTAATGTCAAGGAAATGCAAAAAAAAATCGGGTCAGTATGCAATTTCCTGCACGCTCCTGACTTTGAACATCCCAACTTGACCTTCAATGTAACGATACTGTGCCCGCCATCCCGGACTCTATATTTAGTCTTATCCTCTGTCACTTATCTGCAAAGGCATGCCTCACACGAGGACAAAGACAGTAACCAACTTGTCTAGTATTTCATAGCAACATTTTAAAGCATACATCTACACAACAAATGAATAAGGGCAACAAGTGTTCAAATCGTGTTCTTTTTTAAAACATGGGCACTGTTCGTGTCATATCACTCCATCTACATGGCGTCCCCTACGGCACTCTCTCGACACAATTGCTGCCGTTATCTGCTCAGGATGCTCCAGGGACGCTCCTAAATTGATGGTGGTCACTGAAACACGTGTGTTTGGCATCATTCAACCCACGCAGGCCCATTCGGTGGACCATAAACATTTAGTGGTGGCCTAGCTACAAGGAGGGTTTTTTGGCGTCCTACAAGCAGCAGCAGGCTTCATCGCCATTTGCCAACTAGGCCCACCATTTTTAAACCACTCTTTCCTATTCTTAGCCTACGCTTTTTGCCAGCCGCCCCTATTAATAAGCCTTCCGAAATAAGCTTGTCCGTGGGCATGTGTCCAACAGCATTTTAATCGTCCTACAATGATGATAGCGCTTTGGACTTTACTGGACTTGTGGATGCCTCCATTTTGGACACTCTTTGCCCTCTGCAACGAGACCATCCCTGATAATAAATTATTGCTCATTTACTGGCGCATAGATCTAGGCACGTAGTCTATTGCCCAGCCACCAGGGTACGTTCCTCGGCTGGAACAGAATGGGTCGTGGTGATTTTATTACAGATTCTTCTGGGAGGTACCAAAAAGTTGGGGGTAGAATTTTGGTGGGCAAAATTTCGCCAGCCTGTGCTGTTTGCTGTGGTGCATGCAATTGACACTAATGTGATTTGCATGGATGCAATGCGGTGAGAATTTGGTTGTGATTGCAGAATTCTACGCTCATCAATGAATAACCATTAGTAATCGTCATTACTTCCGGACCACTTACAGCGTACAGTCCGGGCCAAAATGGTGTTGATTTTTGGTACGAGTAAATTGCGACAGTTTGGAATTGGAAATGCTGCTTATGGTGATCATAAAGGGCATTGTCCGTTTAGTGTATAGTAGGATGTAAATCTGAACGTTGCCTTTTCCTAGCACACTTCTACGAGTAATATGGGCCTGCAACTACACTTGGCTCCCCCATTCATTTTTGGAGACGACAGAAAATGCCTCATACAATATTATTCGTATATTGAATGGAAATCCTAGCAGGCGAATCCAATTAATAATAGGAAATCAACATGATATCACGTGATTTGATAGTTGAATTCAATTGGTGTTCACAACACTAATTAAAATAATAGTTTTCCCAGATTGGCGATAACTTATTTATGATAAGCTAATTCTCTACTCTCACAAAGTGCCCTTGTCAGTAGAGCTAATATCCTTTTCTGCCAACACATCTGTCACAACCTTTACCAAAAATACTGCATTTAGGTCCGGCCAAGTCTCAATTCTGCGCAATTAATAACTCTTTGCCTTACCTGAACTCCTGCTCACACACAGCGTCGATGTCCTCGAAGTTGTTGTTTTGTTCCCCTCATCCTAAAAATAAACTCCCCATTTTGCAACCCTTCCCAATAAACCAATCGAATCCCAGAGCAAGGCATCAAATTGAAGAAAGAACAATACCAGATAACAATGGGGCAGTGCTTTATTTCTGCATTTTCTACTAACGTGAAAGCGTGGAGGGGGGGTTGGGGGTGAAATTACATCTGTATGATAATAGTTAACAAGTTGGCAAAAAAAACCAAAAAATCTTTGAGTGCTATAGATCATGTTCTGCCCTGTCACCTTGAACAAACGAATAACAAAGGGTTGCGCTTTATTGGCACAGGCGACAATAACATATGAGGGCGTGTCTTCTGGGTTATACATGAAGATTAATAATAATAGACTGCCAGTTGGAATGCAAACGCTGAAAAGTCCGCCGCACTGAATGAGCAATCTGCCATGGCCACCTTTGATTCGGCTCTATCTGCAGGCAGTTGTGCGCGGAAGGGGCAAACAAATAAGCGCTGTTTTACGAGTCATCTACAAGTGAGCAGCAGTGACCCACCGAGGGGACAACTTTTTCTCATCGCAACGTCTCTCCCTCTCTCCCTAGCTGTCTTTTTTTTCAGTTCTGGAAAACCCTGTGAGCCAATCGGAAACTGAACCAACTTTCTTCATTGCGGACGTTTTTTTGAGGAAAAAGAGAGATTGGGTGGGGGAAAGGGTGGGGGTTGGAGAAGGAGAGAGAGAGAGAGTGAGTGAGAGAGAGAGAGAGATAAAACAGGGCAGTCTAACAAAGTTACATTCTCTGGAATGCTACTTCAGACAACTATGAATAACATGTAGTTCACACCACCTATAACATGATTTTTCTGGAAACAATGCTCTTGAAAATACCCTTTGCTATGTACAATAATCGTTGCTTGGCAGGCTCCTATTTTAATGCAAGTAAACAAAACAAAAGGTGTGAAGAGACTATATGTCCACTGGAGATGGTACCCCAATTGTGTGTGGATATAAAAGTCGCATATAACTCCTCAGGTATAGCTATAGTATGAGTGTGTTTTAATAGCCAGATCCGCGCGGGTAATCAATTATCATTAATTATACACACAAAATATGGGAAAAAAACTGAACAGTTTTGTTACCGTATAAACCAACAAATATGATCCGTGTATTTGAGGCAGTGAATGGGACAGGGGACATGTCTGGATGAATCATATTGTTCAGCTACTGGATATTTAAAAAAAATACCTTTCTCTGTTCAGAAAGGGCAAAACGTAGAAAAAAGTAAACAAAAAGTGGAGGGCTACTTGAGCCGCCGTAAGCACTTGACATCGATAACAAGGACCTATCACAAAGAGGCCTAAATGCTAAAAGTGGAACACACACCACTAGAATATTCTCAATTGCTCCGAATTCATACGCATGACATAGAACCAGTTAATAAAATTTTTTCATATAGGTTTCGTCCATAGCGTTTTCCCCAATCACTAATTTCGTTTGTTTTGTACGTTAGAGTAAACGTCTTGTGTCGACAGAAACAGACAATACTTTTCAAGCCAGGTACTTACATAATAAGGTCTTCAAAATGCATTATGATTACTTACTATTATTATTGTTGTTATTATTAATAATATTATTATCATCATCATCTAATCAGCTAAGAAATAGTAATTGAGGGGGTACTGAATAATTTGGACTGGGGATGATTAGGTGAGTTTTACAAATTGCAGACTGTATGTCTAGCCACAGCAACGCCTACGGAGCATCATAATGAGCCTATGCAAACCACTGATAGTCGGTAGAGAGCACTTTGACTCAGCAATAAAGTCTCACAGTTCAACACAGGTGTCCTTTAGAGATGAAAATGCACAACACGTCCGGCAGGTCCAAGATTCGTCCGCGCAATTGAGATTACATGTTCAGGAATGGGGGTCACTTTTTCTTTCCCCCGTAATGTTTATGTACAGTCGAGTGCGGTAGCGGGTTGGGTCTCAGAGCAGTGTCAGGTCTGGTGCGGCATGCTGGAGGCATGCTGGAAGGGTGCCAGCTGCTGCAGCAAGGCGGCCCCAGCGACTGACGTTGGTGCTAGCAGCACTGGCCGCTTCCTCCATTCCTGCCAAGAAGTGCGGCTAAAAACTCCCGGATTAATCTGCCTTTTCGGCCCCCTCCTTTCAACCTTCGTCCCAGGGATCCAACATACTCTCCCCCACTCCATGCCATGTCATGTCACGACTGCCAGCTGTACTTTACCTACACTTTGATATCGGACTCCGCGGCTTCAAGTGTCAAGCGACACCTGCTGCTTCCAACTTGGCAATTTTATCACGAACGAGCAATTTCGTCCCGTGCGAGCAATGTCTCGCAATGTTCCCGCTCGCTCCAGCTGAAACCTAGAGCGGCAGACAGGAAGGCAGTCGTGACACGAGTGTCCCGGTGATGGAAGAGAGTTTTGGTTATGTCTGAACGTGAGCGTCCCGACCTATACATGGGAGGGTTGACTTTAAAGCTCCGGAGGATAGTGAGGAAGCGGATGGTTTGGGCGAGGGCGGTGGTGGTTCGGACGCGTTTGTAGACGCAGGTTGAGGCGCGGATTGAGGCGTGGGTTCTGGCGTCACAGGTAAAACTCGGGCGAGCTGGGATTGCTGGGCGTGGAGCTGGATACGTCGGAGGCCACCTCTCGTGAGGTGTCCCTGCCGCCGGTACCGCGTAGCACGTCGTACCTCTGCTTGTACATGTCCCGCTCCTGCGAGACACGCGACAGCTCCTGTCGTAGACGTTGCATCTCCACCTGCAGGCTGCGGTTCTGGCTCTCCAGCTCGTGGCGCTGCTGCAGACGCTTGCTGCGGCAGTTCTGCGCGTACCCCCGGTTCTTCAGAGTACGACGCTTCTGCTTCAGGCGGACCACTTCCTCGCGAGGGAACCCATGAAGCTTCTTGTTCAGCTCGCGAACGGAGAGGGAGATCAGCTGGTCGTCGTCCAGGATGTCGCCACCGCTGCTGCAGCGAATCGACGCGGGGCTGTTCAGATCCATGTTGTGTTGGCTGTGCACCTGTTGTTGTTGCTGCTGTTGCGGCGAATGCACTTGGCCTTGGACATGGGGTGGGCCCTGGGGTGGGCCTTGAGGAGGACCCTGCGGAGGTCCTTGTGGTGGCCCCTGAGGTGGTCCGCGAGGAGTCAGCCAGACGGCGTCCAACGGGGGCTCTCCACACTGGGGCCGGAGATCCAGCGGTTCCTGAAAGCATGCAATCCACGTCATAGCTTAGACTAGAATCCAAACTCAATCCTGAACAGTATCAGCGCCACCTCTGACTCCATTTTTGGACAGGAATCTCACTTCTCTCTTCACTCTGCAAAGCCCTGCTTTAGTATACTGCTTCATTTTATGTTACTCCTCACAATACTGTCTCTTTCACTGGAAGAAGTTCTTGTTTTGACACTGACTCCGAATACAGTAGAACTCCTATTATCCGTCATTCAAGGGACTGGAGCATCGTCGGATAACCGAAAAGGTCGGATAATCCGAGGAGCAAAGAAAGCTTGAATGAAACGCAACAAAAATATAAAAACATGAAATAATGTACAATATTATAGTTTTCGTAAGAAATAGTCAAGTATTTGTATTTTACATACACACTCTGCTGTACTATATTTACAATAAATTTAACTAAGGCAATACAAAACTATTGGGTAGTAGGCCTGCATTACAGTATTTGATGAGAAAACATAGATTTATTGCTGAATCGGGACGGTCGGATAATCGGGGTTCTTCTGTACCAAAGATTTTTCCTAGTTCCACATCGCGTAAATAGCTGAGCAAGCAAAATGTGAATAAAATTACTTTTTCTCAGCAAGCTCATTTTTAGTGTATTGTCCTTTGCAAATATTATTTTGTAGTTGTATAGTACTTAAGTATAATACAACGCTGCAGAAAATGCATCTTGCATACGCAACATTATTTCATGCTTGCTGTATAGGCCCAGGATCTCGTAATGATGGCTACAGCTGACAGCATTGATTAATTATTGCCATGGGCCTATTTTACATATTATTGAGAGTACGGGGTGAGTCAACTATACCAGAAGATCAGCATGAAGGTATAATATAAGGGGCCTACATATTATGTAGTTTAATGTGTCCCGTTTCATGCCATGTATAGGATTATCAAAAGGATAGCAAAACTTGTTATGTCGTTTTGACCTGAAAGCTGTATGATCTCACATTTACGCATAATTTATTCCGTGACCAAATTAACATTCATTTTACTATGTGTACATGTTCCTCAAAGTTTACATTTTGGCAGGTTAGATTAGTGCAGCCCGAAAGTATATGTCCGAAATACACAATTCTGTATACATATATTTATTTTTATGGTCCTAGGCTCCCATAAATGATTCTCTACGCTATGACGGTATGGGACACGCAGAATTGGTGAATTATACATCATGGTGTCGCAAAAGTCCCCATATACATATAGGGAATGTCAGTTCAAATAGAAATGCCAGAAAATGTGCTCAATGGGGCGCGGCGGCCTTCCGAACTCAGGTACAGGTCACTGTACTCGTATTGCTGCCAGTCTCGACACACACATTACAATATGTCGGTATCACACGATGGCGGCTAACCTCACTGTTGCGTTGATGTGACAGTTGGCCTCGTCGGAGAAGAGGACATCAACACCAAAGTAATCCTGGTCAAGGTGATCCAGCACCCATTCCCATCGGTCAAGACTGGTGTCAACATTGACCTGTGCCTGACTTTGTCAGGTCACCACATGGAGCACATTTTGTGACATTTTAATCTTAAACCTGACATTCCGTGTAGTTTGCAAAGCAGGCTGAAGTACTTTGCATGACAACTATTCGCCGCGGTAACAATATTGTCAATCCTACAGCCAAGCGAAACAAACAGCCAAGCGCGACTCTCAGAGAATATACCCTAATAACTTACATATGACGTCAATCTTGCGGTAGCAGGGTAAACATAAAGCAACAGAAAATTCGAAATATAAAAAATTAATCACAATCGTATAGAGGAAGACTTGAAAGAACGATATACCTAGCACCTCCAGTCTCTGAACCTTCTTTTTAGTAATACCTTTTTCTGATTCCTATACAAACTATATTGCAACATGAGAATAGCACTTATGAGAAAACTTACTATCACAGAAAATATAACCAAACTACGATTTGTATAAATAATGTTCACTAAAAGACCTTGCATTCTTTCATTCAAGACCTCGGTATGAGGCGAAATTATATGGTCAAACCGACTCATTCCTCGTGGATTTGCTCTTATATTTCAGAGCAGAATGTTGGGGAAATGTTTTATGCCTTATATTTATACTGGATTGTCATTAGGCCCATCTTCCCTATAATTGGCAGAAACGATGCTGTGCGCATTCGACTACCACTGGGTGCAGCAATGTAATATAATCAGCAAGATATTCCCTGTCACGCTCAGGTCCGTTTGCACCATTGCAGGTTTTGCCTTAAACCTTGTTGTAAATGCCCCAAGAACCGTATACAATTAATAGTACGGTATGTATGATTACGGCTAGGTTAGTTGGTGGCACAACCGATTAGTAATCATAATTATACACGTCGGTATACTTTCATTTTCATGGCTATAGCTGGTAAAACATACTATCAAGTAACTCCCCTAAAATATCGTCTTGTGGTTCTAGGCCTAATCCAAATCAATCACACAAAATTGCTGGAGTGTGTTACAAGCGCCATGTAACGCGTTATAACGAAGGTCTTCCACACCCTCTGCATTTAACGGGCCTCTAAAAGAAGAGCTTGTAGCCACGTGCTACATGCAGAACAACCGTCACACTCTGAATGACAGGAACGCAGGAGTTACGTGCAGAATCAGCTTCGCAGTAATTATAACTTGCGCCATAAGCTCTTGCTTGCGACTAATCACTAGGACAGCCCAAATTGAGTCAAAAGAGCAGGACAGTCAAAAAAAAGGACAGGGAAGGGGAAAAATTTGACAAGTATACCGGTATACTTACAGGGTGGTTGAAACGCATTGTCCGTTTCGGTTCGAGATATTATTTTAGATACTAAGATGTTAATTTTTAAGCAAGAACATTCCACAGGAGCTGTCAAAATATTGGGTTGAATTGAAGCATTCATTCAGGCCCCGAGGTGTAAGGAATTTCCTAGCATAACATACTGCGAGTGACCTGTTGGCATCTGAGGTCGAAGGTTGAATCAATTCTGCGCACAGAAAGGTTGCGCATATTGATATGCTCTAACAGTGTCTGTTAGATAATAAATGCTTTTAAAAACCGGACTATCAACAGAAGCAGACAATGACTCTGGACCACCCTGTATATTTTGTTATCCAGCCAATAATTATCAGGCTAATTATAGTTGCCGATAGTCAATATTTTTTGCTCATGTCGTACTTGAACTTCACGTAGTGCTCTTATATTGCCCGATTGCAGCGCATTAAAAACCGTCGATAATAAGCAGCTATCTAAAGACGATAAGAAATGCATTGCGTCGCTCTCACTGTTATGCATTGTTTCACGAGATGACACGTGCAGCTAATGAACGCAGCCAATAAATATTATTTCAGGCAAATGTCCAAAATAATTCAGCAGCTCTGATACAGTTTGAAGTTTTATAATAATGAAGATTTTGGATTTTCCGCAGTGAACTAGGAAATTACATTGCGGTCAAATGTAACTGAAATGACACCACTCTAAATTAAGATAATCTCGATCAAGAGGTTAGGCTACAATTTTTAAATGAGATGTGTTCTTTATCAGTCCATAATCACTTTTGCTTTTTCTTCATGTACAGATATTGAGATATTCCAGAAAGAATGTGGCACGCGTTCGTTTTGAATCACCTTGTCACATTCCAATTACACAAATTTGAGCAAAGAAAAATTTCTTATGTCATTATATATTTTCAATATTGTGGCAGTTTTCAGTTGACTTCTCTCCCTCGTGTTTAATTTTCAGTAAGTGAAGATACATCATACTAAAGTGTGTAATTACGTACACAGAGTAGTGCAATGCCCAAGTCCAGAGGTAATGAAGGGGTAAGGGACGGAGTTAGGAATTGTTTACCCCAGCGACCAGTTTGAAAGCAGGAGACTCATTGGAAGCACCAATCAGGGCAACACCGATTTGTCGTGATTGTTGCTGCTCTTTAACTGATGATCTGGTTCCTGGAATAAACAAACCATAACTTTTCCCCTTATCCCCTTCTTCAAATTGAGGGCACAAAATACATTATACTATGATGCCATGAATTTAACTATAAGGGTCATATTCAGAAACATGTCGCTATTTCCCACTATTCCCGGAGTATTAGGGAGGAATAAGAGAGTCGATCTAAAATCTCATTCAGAAACACACCCCAAGTATTTCTCCCGATTCCTGAGCATAACATGGCAACACCGAAATGTCAGCAGGAATATTATAACGCGACATTAAAAGTGTATTAGAATGGGATAAATCAGTAATGATACTGGCAAATAAATATTTAAAGAGGCTAGATAAGTTAATTTGTAAATTAAAGTGTTGAATATAAGTATTGCTGTCACCAGTTGGCTACAGAGGCGCTCACGAGGCGCTGTTTAGGATTCTGAGTGAAATTACCATTTATCCCATATCATATTCCGCTCTATATCTACGGGAAAAAATAGCTTAAAATTCCGTGTTTCTGAATGCAACTTTTTCGTGGACACGTCTATTCCTGAGAACGTATATACATGCGCTTTTCAGTGTAATTCCGTGTTTCTGACCCTTACATGCACTACAAGCTGCACTGATGAGGCACTAAGTCCGACTAGGTAATAATTTAAACAGCGACCATCAGCTTATTTGCATTCAATATTGCAGTCTGCAAATATGAATCCCGCGAGTCGAGACCAGTTGTACGTTATCTTCTGAAATATATCCCTGCGCCATAAGACAATCGTAACATTGGTTTGCATTGGCAATAAGTCACTATGATCCTGCGAATTACTTGAGGCTGAACTTCTTGAGAGTTTATTGTTAGTTCTTGCATCAAACAGCATTTTACTGTCTTGTGATCTAAATACACAATGGTTGCTGGTCTAATAAATACATTTGAAGACTTAAAATACAGAACGATCATATAGTCACAATGCTTTGTATCACAATTTAAGACCACAATTCAATAAGGGCCCAATTGTGAAAATAGAAAATGTCAAGGAATCGAAAAATAAACTATTTATTTCTGTTTCTGTTCATGGTAGGCAATTGTGCTCTAAACCTAATGACAGATATGTACAACATGAATACCTGACAGCACTTTCCTTGAAATATCCATGTAATTTATATTTTATTTAAACACTTCTAATGCTACTCACAATTGGGCCCTTCTTGCATTGTATCGTTCCTTTGGCAATATAGAGAATAAACCGTCTACGGATAAAATGAATGAATGATTTATGATATACAGGAGACATAGTATTCGCCTAAGAGTAATTACACATTATATTTAATTACATTTAATGTTTTTTTGGCCTCCCGTGCCACCTAGGTCTACCTTATGAAGTAGCGGCCATTTTTGACCACTTCCCGAGGGCGTAGGTCAAAGTTATTTTGGTGACATGTAGAGCCACAAGTCTACTTTATTTTCCACTATAGGTTTAGCACTGCTCCTCAGAGGGGTACGCTCTAATCGTAAAGTAACGCATCTCCTTTAGAAGTAGCGCTTATACAAAAATCACGTCGCGCTTTAAAATCAGCGCTATTTTCAAATCGCGGTTCACTTATAGTGTATTCAAATCGCGCTTTTAAAGTGACAATCACGTTTGTCACTGCTATCGAGATATCGCGTTTTGGTCCGTCGATGGTTAGAGGCCTTTTTCAGGCATTACTAAGTGACATTTCGGCTCTTCTTGCATTTTATACTGATGGACATCCGCCAGTGGAAGTACAATATGTCATAAAAGCATTTCCGTAAAAATTGACAGATTGACCTTGTTGCATTTTGGCATTCGATTATTTTGGGGTATGAGGGTTTAAACTCCCCATTTTCTCATATGGGGCGACCATATTTTGAAACGTTTACCATAAGAGCTGGAATTGCGCTTTTGTATATCCAAAACTGGCATCGCTGTCAGAACATATACACATCATGACCTATACCGTAAAGTTTACCTCTCAATTTCGATCAAAATCTCTTGTGGTCCCCAATTTCACGTCTTTTAATTTGTTATATTATATTGCATTGAATTCTTGCAGGTCTGAAATAATTTATCTCTCAAAAGCATGATAGAAAATAAGTCTATACCTGTCTGATAAATTCAAAATGCATATATCCAAAAGCCTACAGCAGTAGGATGGAACATAATGTGCAAGTTTATATACGTATGTTTCATCCTACAGCGCAGCGGTGTACATGTCACAACATCGGCAATGCGAGAAGCTTACTCTGTAGCTGCACTCATCAGTCCCATATACAAACGTAAATAAATAAAGATAAGCACCAATAATTGCAAATAGCAGGTCAACAATACCTACATCTATAAACCATATTGTATGGGGCTACATTCATGCACAGTCTTTTTATAATGATCCTCATACCGAGAGTTTGACGTATTGTATAATTACTGTGACCGATTTCTACAGATTCAGCGTTCTATTCCCAAGACATGCTGGCCTCTGGTCGAGGGTTTTATATGCAGTGTGGTTTTTCTTTGGTTTCAAACTTTCCTTGTTAGTTTGATTCCTCATTACAGAGGGTGTAAAAATATAATGCGCGAAAATTTCTCTCGACCAAAAATATACTGTATTGTAGGAGCACAAATTAAGGGAATTTGTGTGATTATGCATTATGGATGTTATACAAAATCGCGGTTATTTCCTTCATTTGCGTTCATACAACCGCCCCTATATATGGTTTGGTTGCGCCACTGAAGTTTTAGCCTCAACACTGGGTTTGCTCTTGTTTCTAATAAAATTATTCGGTTAATTGCCGACAAGAAATAATAACAATGCCAAACCCAAGGTTTAATGCTACATGCCTGCATTAGTGCCTTATTCTGTATATAATTTAATTACTAATTAAATACTTATTAATACTTCTCTTAAGGCACGCTTAGTACTGCAATTTAAAGATATTATGCTGCACATAAATAAAAGCACCATAAAACTCAAAAAGTCATACAGTATGAACTATAACTTGTTCTGAACAATAGTACATGTCAATTAATGAACCTTAACGCGCATTACAGTACAGGCTAGTATTTACCATGTCAGCAGATTATCAGGCTGTGTCGTTTATGCACGCCAAAAAAAACTACGGTAACTCTAAAGCCGTTTTGCCTCCATAAAGATCTCAGTCGGTTCCCATTTGCCGTAAGTTCAATAAAATTATCAGCCCGATTTTGCAATTACATTGCTCCATTTTTATTGGCTGTCACCAGCTAAGCCAAGCCTTCCTTATCCCTCTCTATAATAATTTCGGTCAAATCTTGTTAGCAAGATCTGCTTCATATAATAGGAAGATGCCGTTTCTCTAATCACGATTCATACGTCGGGGTACCGGCTCATCATAATGGAACAAAAGTTATTTTTTAATATGCACTAGAAAATTAGTACATGTTGACTCCTCGACATATTCATCACCAATCTTATGTATGACATCACCGTGACTTTGGCTCGTATAGCACATACGTTCTACCATGCCGCCAGGAAACAACCCTGTATATAATACAGTACAAGTAGATTACTGTTCGGAACTGTTGATGACGACTTTTTACATGCAGGTAATTTTATCCGCACAATGCGCTATCAGTATATCCAAGAGGAGGAAAGTCCTGCATCAAAGTCATTGGACACGTGAAATTATTGAGATGGAGGGAATAATGACCTTTTTACGACTCAATCTGGTCGTTGCTTCCATAAAAAGTCTTCACGACGACTAATTCGTTCACCTCTTGATTGTGGTGTAACACGACCTGTTGTAATCTGACGTAAAACTTGCATTTTGATGCTTGCTCAAAGAGCAATGACTTTATGCATAAGAACCTATACTAAAAATGTGATAAACTGACCGTGATGTACACGTACAGTACAGTTATTGTATACCGGTATCATATTACAAACACATGAATCCGTATTTTACGAATATGTACTTTCATGGACAATTTATAGGTTTTTAATTCAAAACACACTGGAGTTCCGTTTAATTTGTAGATATTTTAATATTTAAATAAAAAAACCGCCGAAAGAACCATCAATTTAAAGATGAGGCTAAATAGGTGTATTGGTCCTTGACTCGCGCGATTTAATCTAATAGTCCACTTAAAACTGTTTAGCCTTCACCGCTGTGTTTATACGATCGATGTGATGCAGCCGGCATGATTAAGAGTGTAACATACAAGCAATGGACGTATAAAATTACGCATAAATATTTAGTTTTGCTCCTTATCCTGCTGCTTTTTCCTGTTGTTTTTTTAAAACATTCAAAGTTATATACAGTAACTGACATTTTGTGGTTTACGCGCTTCAGCTATATAATGATAATTATTTAGGATTCAGTAATATCTGCAGTCAACGTACATCTCTGATAGCTATATAATACGATGTATTGGACCAGGAATAATTTGAACAGTGTGAATATTTAGAAAGTAAATTGATACAAAAATTGTTCAAACAGATCACTGGGCTCGTGTTGAAATGAATCAAGTGTCACAAACTGCTGCTCATGTAGAAGAAAAAAACACTTGCACTGAACCTTATACTCAACCTATATTAATGCCGAATTTGTTTAGTGTTCCTTGTAAATCAGCATCATGAAAACCATAAAACAATTCCGAATATTAATGTGCGCTGATATACTCACGACGTATACCAGTTAAAATAGGCGAATGACCACGCCAATACTGTATAAGACAATGTGTCTAACGCCTAAAACGTGACTATACATTTAATAATCGATTGCGTATAATTCTATATACTCATACATTATGCGGTAAAGGGCAATATAAATCATTGCATTTATTTCCCTGTCCATTTTTATTATTTGTAAGTTAATATTATTAGTGCTTTGGCGCGATCACCGTTACAAAGGCTCGGAATATTAACTATAGCAATCGCTGCTTATATTATCGATAACAGCCGAGCACGAGATTGCCTCCTTCCAGGTTTGCCAGTATACAGTATTATACTCTCGATTAGCAGCGGCAGCAGATGCAAATGCACATTATACTGTATAGTCCGATTTTTAAAAAAATGTTCATATGACACCACTTTTTTATCATTGTTATCGTAACTTGCGATCCTTACTTGATGCGAACTGTTGTACACAGATTTTCTCCGATGCGCTCCGATGATTCGAGCTGCCATATTGCAAAATGTGGCGCAGGTATGTCATTATTTGTTATTATAAAGAATGTGAAATGCCGAGGTGTTTATACGGAAATGTGCGTAATAACCCCACAATAACCTTCTCTCGTCATGATTAGAGAATATGATTAAGTTAAAATTGAGTTCAACCCTCCCCAATATCTATATTCTATACTGTATACAACAGGTGGAAATTTCATAATAAGTTGATCAATAACGAGTCCCTTTACCTTACGGAATTATTATCGCCCACCGACGAAACATTGTTATATACTTATCACCCATCTCTTCCCCGCAATCCCACACACACTCCAGTCGATAATGCAACGCAAGAGCGATAATAATTATGCAATCATAAGCCCTCATTAATTTGATAGAAGTGTTAGATTAGCCGCGCAGACGTTAGAAGATACTCGCACATAATGTTTAACACTTCATAGATAAAACCCCGTTCATAAATGACTGTCAATAGTACCCTACGAATGTATTACAAAATCTAGCTTGTTTTAATTACTCGATGCGTAACCTTTGACACCTTTTTGCAATAGCCCTATTCGTCTTCCTCTCAGTAATACCTCCCAGTCCTGACGTAATTCTCGAACTGACACACGCTTCTCAATCGGCACAAAGTTGCTCGTCCTATCTCCATTGCCTTTTGCCCTCAAAACATGAACTACCTCTTGTCAATTGCATATATTGTATAATATTGTAGCATGTGCAGCTGATAGACTATGTATCTAATCGTCCTTCTGCAGCAAGGGTCAGCAGGTCAGACGTTACGAAGGACGGTGCGTCACAACCAGGAAAGCTGTCAAGAAGCAGACCGGATAATCGCAGTATGGGATACCGGTAAAGAACTAAGCCTTTGGAAGTCGAGACTGGTGGTGACAATGCGAGATGCATGGAAGGTGTCATAATTATTTTACCTGTAGTCCGCGGTAACGAAGTCCTTCAGAGGCCATCCAGATCATGTCGTCCATGAGGGCGGTGCCCTTGGGGTGGTCCATGCCCCCGAGAGGGGTGTGGGCGTGGTGAGAGGGGTTTGGTACAGTTGCAAATGGGGGGGATGGGGGAAGGCTGCAGTTATGGGGGGAGGTCAACGGTGGGGTATCCGGAGGGGTTCCCGGGGTGCTGGGGGTCAGGGGCAGGACCCCCTTCAGGTGTTGCTGATGCTGCTGATGCTGTTGTTGTTGTTGCTGTTGATGCTGGTGATGGTGGTGGTGGTGGTGGTGCTGTTGAGGATGCTGCTGCTGTGGATGCTGCTGTTGAGGATGCTGCTGTTGATGTTGATGGTGGTGATGGTGTTGCTGGTGAGGGTGGTGGTTATGAAGATGCTGAGAGTGCTGGTGCTGGTGCAAGGTAGGGTGAGGGATGAGGGGCGGCGGTCCAGGAAGAGTGGTCTGCTCGGTCATCAGCATGAGGGGCAGGCTGGCAGGAGGAGGCGGAGGAGGAGGTGGGGGTGGGGGCGCTTGTGCTGGTGGACTACCGACGGACACTGTCGGAGCGCCACCTCCACCGCCAGAACTAGCACCACCAGCACCACTAGAAACACCGGTGCCGCTTGAAGGCGCAGCACCAGCACCAGCAGAACCGGCTCCAGGAGCGCCACCAGCACCTGCAGCACCACTAGCAGCACCTGGCCCACCACCTCCCCCACCAGCACTGGCGTTGACACTGGCGCTAGCTCCCGTAGCCACAGCAGCCGAGGGCCCGTTGGAAGAGGCTGCCGGTGCCGAAGACGTTGTCGAAGTGGTGGCTGCCGTGGTACCAGTCGGCTGCTGTTGCTGTGCCGCCACCCTACCCAAACGCTGGCTCTCCATCTCGCGTTTCACTACCTCGTCCAAATGGTCCAACACAAAGTCGTTCACGTAATCGTCTGCCAAGTGGTTCTCCTCGCCCTCCATTCTGATCGTGCTGCTGCCGTCGCTAACTCTCACGTCTTCCTCTTTCTTGACCAAATCACTGGCGACGCGACATTGGAGGCGAAGATCCAAAGAGACTTGAGCGCACGTGGTGAATATGATGCTGTAGAGATGCTTTGCTGCGGGGGACTTCCTCTCCTACTCCTATCGTAGCAGCGAGGTATCGGGGCGGTCCGACGCATGCACTGTGTGTGATCGGCGTGGAATGGCCATCGCCGGCTGCCCCTGCTCGCTTTTGCCTGCTTTGGCTCTCTCTCGCCTGGATGCAGACCCGCCCTCTTGGGCTTGTCGGTGGGCGGGATTCGAAGCCGCGCGCACCTCTGCCAAGAACCTTCTGCTCCGCCCATCTTCTCACCAAATACCCTGGCTACCTCGACCTCAACCCACCCTACCACCCACCCACCCACCCACGTACCTATCGATTCACCACGTGCGGTCAAAGTCTGCATGCCTTCAATACTCTACCATACCAATGGACCATTCTTTTTACACTCATCTGTTTGGCCAGATATTGGTTTCACTCGGGGCTATGACGGTACAATTACCTCTCTGGACGGGCTATGCAGGTTGTGCCAGCTGGAACAACAACTAGAGACCTGTTCTAATAAGTCAAAAATCACTGGAGTGTCGAAGTTGTTGGATCAATTCCATTCGAATGATACTCATATTAAGGGCTGTAGAATTATCAAATAAAAATGGATATTTTGCACAAAATGAATGGGAATGTCTTCTTTTTCCGGAAATCATTGAATTGTAATTTAACTGTAATGACAGGCCAAGCATGGTCCAGCGTATGTTGCAATAAAGGTGTTGGCAATGCTCATTAGCGCAAGTTACTATGAAATATCTAATCCTTTAACAACAGCTACACTATCAAATTGTTGTTTTGATACCTCCCATGGCTAATGCTACATGAAGGTTGACATTAACCATGGTGCAGCTGCTGGACCCATCTTGACAGGCAATGATACGGTCCAGAGCCCTACGTGTTTACAGTCATTACAGTATACAGGCTATTTTGGGCAGCACGAGCCGCCGCTTATCACTTGTCACACGTGGGTGTCAGATAAGTGGACTTTGTTGGGCCGCATACTGGCCTCTGGAACAGCGGGTCATTCGAAGGAGGCAGAGCATATAAGGCCATCATGGGTACATGTATAGTAGGTCATACATCGCAGGGGACAGCACCATGCATTAATGGTCTTTCTAACCTTCTGGTGATGAAAGACGGATAGAACATTCGATTAAAGTGCTGGCTGCAAAAGTGGCCTGTTTAGATATCAAATTATACATCCTTGTTACCTGAAATTATATGGAAAGCAGTTAATTACTTTCGAGATCAGAAGACCGTAATTTAGTGATATGGTCTGTTGCCGTGTGTGGAAAAATAATCCTGATGTAAGTGGGCCGATAACAGTTGCGTCGTCTTAATACAAAGTAGTACGGTACATATTATATGCGCATCGCACAAGTTGTGTTTGCGGATGTTTAGAGCTGCAGCATCTGTATGCGAGACATGTTATTTCCGGGAAAATATTAGTTATAAATAGTAATGAAGTGAACGTATAGTTGCACCTGTATTTTCCTTGAGACTGCTATGCGAGAATAAACAACTTCTCTTATTTTGGTTGGGTATATAGAATTCTTTACTTTAAAAGGAGTAAACCCTATTTTGTTTCGATTCATAAAGCGAATTTACGTATAATAGACAATTCTATGCTAATGCTGATTATAAATTCTCGAATAAATATTGAAATCCACGATTAAGGCGCATAAAGTGTGTTGTGCCCTTGGCTGCAGCTCCCTTACCTCAGCGTATAATGATAGACTACGCACTTTTACACCATGAATGAAAAGGACACGCATAGTCCAGAGTAAGTAGGTCGGCGCCATCCATTCAGCAATATTGTGCAAGTAGTTCCTGATGTGCTTTAATGCTGAGCGGGAGCCTTAGAGCAAATCTTGAATGAGCAAAGCAGTAGAGTGCGACAGCAGGCATGCAGAGCGTTAGGAGAAACCTTCCTCGCGAAGGGTTTCAAGAGTCAAAAAAAAAGTGGCGAAGAAGCGTGGAAGCAAGCCAAAGGTGAGCATGAGAAAGAAGGAAGGGAAAGGGCAAAGTGCCAGCCCTACACATTAGACCGTACTGTAGGTATGGCTGGCCAAAAAGCACCTGTTCATTCATTCAGAGCGAGCCCACCTCTAGTTGGCAGCTTAAGGTCAGTGCAAGAAAACTGAAAGCGTTCTATTTTCAATCTACACGCCCATCTGATGGGCTCCACTCCTATTCTGTATATCATGGACTCATTTCTCGTGGCGAAGCGAATGCATAGATTAAATAGGCAAGGTCATCTCCATAATAATTTGTGATGGAGACACTCTTGGAGATGTTTATTGGCGTCGTGTATAGTGGAAAGGTCGTTGCGCTGACGGAAACTCGTTTGTCTTTGCCACTTGGTATGGAGGCTGAGAGGCAATCTGTCAAGTGAAGAAAGTGTCACTAAATTCTATTCCATTTCCCATCTTGCTGCAGCGGAGGCTAACGTTTCTTCCTGCTCCGCCATCATCGGTTTTGGTTCCGACGACCGCTTCTCGTACATTGTGTCGTGTTTAGCGATTCTGAGATAAAATTCTGATAAAATAATGTCATCTATCATTTTTATTCATCAGAATCATCCTAATATTGTCATTGTCAAAAAGTTTATTGTTGTCACCTGTATCGCGGTCCACGATATAAGGTCCCATATTATGCAGGCAACAATGTTAAGATAGCCTGATTTAATTAGTAGTTTATATCTTGATCCATCGAAGATGCATTTTCAATATTTGAATCTACATAATTTCAGAAATCTATACCTATATAACTTATATCATAGTGACTGACAATTTAGATTATTGCACCATTCATTTGACCTGCATTTTTCTGTTTTTCATCGCAAATTTCTTAGGCCAGCATATACTGTAGATATGTTTACAAGGTATAGTACATTGTTCCGACCTTTTCCTATACTGTATATAAGTACTGATCTGATTTGAGTGAATGAAAAGTACACATCTCAAATCAGAAATAGCAAAGTTCTGTGTCGTGCAGTTTTCAGATATTGTGGTGACTTTTGGTCAGTGCATAAAGATAAGAGGCCTTTCATGCTTGTGAAAATGCTGATAACCTTATTTTTTTGCTACATACACGCTAACGATGAGCAAATGAATGAGAGTATATACTGGGTGCATAAACAGTATGCCTACAGTGTATGGTGCTCGTTTACAAAGTATCAAAATGTGAAATGGCGGGACATAAAAAGTATATGAACAATACAGCAGCACGTGCCCTTTTTGCCTGTAGATAAGGATTTCTTATTATATCTTTCATACTCGTGGGTATCCCCGGTAGCGAATCTTCTGAAAGATAAAATAGTTTTATCTATACCTTCTATAGAATGATTCATCAACAATCTTCCCGCTAATGCTAAACCTGGTGCTGATATTATTGCATAATTATATAGTTCAATTACACTTGACACACGCTGTATACTGCCGACTCTTGAGTTACGTAGCCCATGATAAAGGGGTGAGGTAAGGCAGAGGAGAGGCAAAGTGTCGTAACGTGGTTGCGGCTCGTCGTTTCCAACTGATCGCTCCCAATGAGACGTTTAACGAAATGTTTCGGGATCAAAGGGAGGTAGCATCTGGAGCCTTTTTCACAATTACCGCGTCCCGGAAAACGTAATTAGACACAATCAGTGGGGTAGGGGGGGGGGGCGAGCACCCGCCATGAAAAAGTGGGAGGAGGGAAAAAATTGTTCGAGCTGAAAAATGACATTACGCCGTCAGGCTCTTATTAATGCAATTGGATTCGTTCGGCCTTTGCCGGAGTTGAGTGGGAATCAGCCTCATCTGGCCGGTGGATGCTGCATTCAAGCCCGCCTATCAATGCTCTCCTATAGTTGCTATACGGCTGCTATATATACTGCATGTAGCTCAATACCATTGGATGGTACAGAGAGGGATGTTCATATTATATTATGATTATTTGTTTAGTTGTAATTCACTTCATAAGATCTGAGCTTATTTCGTGCCATTAATAAAAACATGATATTTGCATAAAACAGGTTTTATAGTTGGTATAGTAGTAGTCTATACGAAGAAGAATGCACACACTCATTCATATACAGTATATGACCGATATGTGGAGCTCGCGTTAAAAATACACTTTGTTCTTCTCGAGTCATATTATAAGTTACAGTATTACACGCGAAAAACATCCGAATAGCTACCGATAATGTAACTGCGGATATTTGCAATACAAATTACAGCAACACCAATATTATAGTAGTGTTATGGTCCAAAGTATATTAAAAAACTGTTCTCACTGTCACCTTGGCGACAATGAGTCACATCGTCATGGACAAACTGCATTCGGTTTGAACGTAAGTTATGTCAGAAAAGCATTTTTATTGAAACCGATTTGCAATATTAATATATGGCCAACCTCTGGCTGGATTGAGTGATCAATATAGTAAATCTACAGCCTGTAACGTAAGAGATAGACGTGGCTTTTTTTAACAGACCTGATTAGTGCAGGATGTATATAGAGCTTATTCATAAAATAGTGATTCCATATATCTCTAACTCAATATCGGTACTAGTGGAAAACCCGAGTTTTTTTTTAACGCGAGCTCCTCATATTTGGCATCGCGAATTTACTCGGGTAGGAATTCCGCATGAACTATTCAATCCTGCCATATATTGAAATAACCTTATTATGTTGAGTCTACTGCTAGTCTGCTAATATATTCCGAGTCATGAAAAGAAACCTGGAAAAAATTATCATTTAATAGTTAATATCTGATTGAAGCTATTTGATCAAGACCATTTTTTGTGAGAGTCGTCGGGATTGCATAAACTGCATGCTACTTTCATGAAGGAAATTTGTTCTAGATTATTCCAACCTCTCCCCTACAACCCGATATCATTACAACACTACGCATACCGGTACTGAACTATTCATGACAGCAAAATTGTACAATGACTGGCTCCATCTCAAGGTGGCACCGGAAGAAGCGGAATGGAGCTGCGGCAACGTGAGTTGGGTCATCTCTGGTCCGTCTCGGGTGGGATTTCTGGAGACTAACCACCTTGGGAAAATGGAAGTAACAACATTGCACTTTCACCAGGGAGACGGAGTGGCGCTGAGGTAACGTATGCGCCCATGGATGTTAAGGTCCCGGGTTCGATCCCAGCCCGGGGTCACCCCCTTCATCTTGTGCAGAGTTGGGTCGTCTCTGGCTTCGTCTCGGGTGGAATTTCCGCTAGACATATCCACCCGGGGGAGTTCACAAACTATGTACTATCGGGTTCAAATACTTTTGGCCACTTTATCCTGGTCTTGAAGTAACCCTTCACACACACACACACCTCCTTAACGTGGGGTCTGTGCGAAGGGTTGCTTCAAGACCAGGATAAAGTGGCCAAAAGTATTTGAACCCGATACTACCATATTAGAAACTTTGCACTGCACATTGCACATCCCCTCCTGTTACCCTGCCCGTGGGCTCGGGCGTTTCGCGAAAGGTCCCGCTATGTACGAATGGCTAAAATAAAGGTCCGTGCTTGTACCCAAGGGGTCAGAAGCACTACCCACAATTATTATTTATTATTTATTGCACTTTCACTTTGCACCTCCCCTTCCACTCACCTCACAAAAAGGTCCAATACGTGTAAGCTGTAAGTTATACTTCGGTATAATCAATGCAAGTCACCGATGCAGGTTGGTGGAGTGGATAAGGCGTCCGACTGCTAATCGGGAGGTCCTGGGTTCGAGTCCCGCGGCCGACGATCCTGACCGTGGTTATCTGTGGTTTCCTACGGTCCCCCCAGGAAACTTCCGGGGTCGCTTCCGTAAATAATAGACCACAGCCGCCCCCTTCCTTTCCTATCCTTGACCCATCTATGGGGAGGTGCGGTGTCGGTGGGATGTGTCTGACCCGCACCTAGGGGGTTGTCTTGCAACCTGACCCCCTAGGGGACTGCACACGACCCCCAACATTAAGACACACTTGCACCAGTATCCCCTCCTCACAAATCCCTATCCTGATCCCTACACCCGAGAGAAAAATGCGAAAGAAAATTCGTAAGAAATATGGTGGTATTCCACCCCCTTAAGGGAGCCAATGGCTCCAGCACGGGGTAGCTAATTTAATTTATTTTAATCAATGCGAGTCCGGGAAAAACCTCTCTGAGGTACGCACTATACAGTATTATTATTATTATTATTATTATTATTATTATTATTATTATTATTATTATTATTATTATTATTATTATTATCGCACGGTTGACCAGTCCGATCCTTTGCTCCTTATATAGGGCGGTAGGTAAAACAGGAGAGGCACACCGGTTATCTAACGCCCAGGATGAATTCTCCAGCGTTTCCTTTTTCCAACGTCGAGGTGCCCCGGCCATGACGTGCCCTGGGCCTATAGATAAGGGGCCGCCATATCTGCTCGGTCATTATACAATTTAAAAACAAGAATACACATAGATTATTGCTCAAGGCATCTATACTTTATCGTCGCATCTTTTCAAATCTAAGTAGTTACATACTTCAACCACATACATCTTTGCCTGATGCAATAGTGGAGACGAGGCTTACAAGAGAGAGAGACATAAATTGTATATCCGTTAGGTACGGTGGGTTGAATGCCTGCTATATATCGAGGGAGCAATGTTGGATGGTGAGGGAGGCAGCCGTCGCCAAGTGTTTATCACTGAGGGAAGCCATAGAAGGGAACATCTGCCGGAGCCACTTTGCTTTCCGTTGCGCCCAAATGAGTCCGAGGAAAGTTGAAACCCCGGTCCCCACCGACCGACGACTTGGAGTAGTACTATACTCTTCTAACTATACATTGGCTGGCTGGCTGGCTAACTCCCCGCCCGTCCGACCAGGCCGGCTGGATCAAATTGCTCCTCGGGTTTATATACGCGGATCTGACCGATTTCTTCTACGGACCTATCGATTTCTCTTCCACTACCAACTCTACAGGGGTAGCCCGATAGATGCTGCGCGGGTGCTCACCTATTCCAATGTACTGTACCTGCATGCACGCTTTATGAATTGGCTTCTCGGAGAGCATAGCTATGGGCTGTACCAGAATGACGCAGTTCAAATTACTAATTGTTTTTCACCTTTTTGAAATGGAACATGCCTTCATTTCCAATACGCGAGCGCAATTCGTAGTATTTTTAAATCCAATTGTTTTAATTATTAACGTGCTATATACTGTATAATTTTAAAGTCAATATTATTTGGTCATACTCATCTCCTCCGGAAAAACAGATATAATGACTATATCGTTAGATTTTTATGCATCATATTTCTGTGCGTCATATTCATCCACTCTTCGAGCAGATGGTGGCTTAGAATTAATGATATTATTCAGAGGTCAGCCCTGTACCATCGGAAGAAGGATGATATACAGGGTGTTCCCAGAATCAGGGTCGTCTTTAGTTATCGCTAATATCGCCAGAAGTTTTGTACAAGTAGCATGTTGAGCCCCGATCCAGGTGCCCAATTATTATTTCCAGGTGGTCTAATGTAGCATTTGCTATACAATAAGGCACCTGGATTGGGGTGCAACAATTAGCTACACAAAAACAGCTTCTAGCGAAATTTCCTGTAACTTATAACTAATGCGACCCGTACGGTATACTTGGAACACCCTGTATATGGAAATAATGTAGTTTGTAATAATTTTAAAGAATTTAATAATTTTTAAATCTTTAAAAAGTAGTATGGAATCGCATTTTCCATCAGGTGACGATCGAGTTGCGCTTTCAGATATTTTTAAAATGTTGCTTTTCCAGTGTAGTGTTGAGGGTATATGGGGTGGGAAGGTTCATGACCTCTTTCACTGGCGCGCTGTTGCGATGTTGCCCGGGGCCTTTCCGGCGGAAATGTCCACCTGACACTCCTAATGTCCCCACTATACAGTATAGGGCATGCACCTGGAATAAAGTTTATTCCAGGTCATTAATTTATTGCAATACACAACTTATTATCATCCCAGGAACTGCTGCTAACTATAGCTGTTGTTGTTGCTGTTCTTGTGAGTGTATACACTATAGCAAAGTTCTATAGTGCATCATGCATCTTGGGGGAAGTCTGGTGTGAACTTTGACATTCTGATATGGTTGGTGGGGTTAATTTTTTTATATATTTATAATGCCAAGTCCACTATCGAGGGAGTCGCCGACGTGGGCGGCGGAACATTCAGATGCTAGTGCATATTATAGACGTAAGATCTTTTATGCGTTACCGCGGATAGGTAGCCTATAGTAAGGGGCCTAGAGGAAATCTCACCAGAGAAGTATTCCTACTATACATACAGTATGTGAGACGAGAAGTTGGGACTGTATATATGCAAACCTTAAATGCGAACATTACCACTGACTTGTGAGTCTCCTTGCCTTCCCTCATTGTATGCCTGCAGTATACTGGACTTGCAATATACCGTGTGTTCCAAGTATATTAGAGCCCTTTTAGTTATCGCAAAAGAAATTTATCAATCCGGATAAGTTATTGCATGCTTATGGCGTATTCCATCTTCATCTGGAATTTAGCTAGCAAATTGCACGATTTAGGCCTGATGGTTGCGCCATGATATAGACCTATAATTACTGTCAACAATATTAATATCATCCGTTAAACCGTGGGCTGATGATTGACCTTCAGTGTAGAAACAATTTCTTAGCTTATACAATAATTGATCAGCATGATCAGAATCACATCTTGGTCTACAGCCTACTGAGTTAGGTATTGCATAATAAGTACCGGTACTCGAAGTGTGCACTGTCTGGTGATCAAGTCAGTTTTATGCAGGAACAATGATAGTTCCCTATATAAAATATTTGAAAAAATCTTAAGGGATAATGCAATCTTCAAGTTTAAAATCCTCATACTGATATGAAAATCATTCCAAGTGACTCTCTGATAGTTCCAGAGTTCAGTTCTATTCGAGTTCATATTTTACTTATGGTTCAATAATACCTTAATAGTATTTGCTTCCGACTTTCAGGGGTTCACACTTATCTACATGTTGCAGCCTAATTTCGTCTTGTTGCAAGACATTCTGTATGTAGCGGATGTTATGCAAGTAACAAAAATGCATTATCATAAGGACAAATCGGCCAACTCCAGAGCAGCAATAACTTATAATCTTTTTCAATAATCAGACGAGGGCGAGAAATAGCACAATGAAAAGAATAGGTCTACGTAATGTCGTAATAAAGTCAGTGCAGTTAATTACCTAGCTGCATGCAGTCAGTTAAAAACAGTCATCAGTAACATAGCTTAAATAGGGAATGTAAGGAAAAGGTATGGTCTGCTCATACATATCTTCTGCATATCTTGTACTCAGGAAATTATAAGACTGAATTTTTCTTTGCTAAAGGGGACTACTCTTGGAGACCAAATTGGTATTCAAAGCAGAGATCACAAAAAGGTATTGTAACATGTAACAGAATGATCAGTAACCAGGCATAAAACGGCATGGAAATGTATTATTTTCCCCCCTTATCAATGACACCACTCTCCTGTATGATACAAGTGATTTCTTCAAAAACAAAAAAAATAGTGCACTATCATAGCCAGGAACGTGAGCAATCCATGTCAATATCAACCCTAATCAATTTCTAACCCCCTGCACAATGCACTATTATCAACAATTCCCCTCACTATCATACCGATTTGAAGCATGCACGCACGTGCTAGCGGTATGGTTACTGCCCCGTCGAGTGTCTCAAAATAATAGCAATGACGATCATCTTACGTGGGGGAGATAGCAAGAAGAACAGATTGAAGGGGACTGGGTGTAGATTGGCGAGTGTTGGGTGTGGGGGGGTTTTGGAGGTAGGGGAAGGAGCAGTGGGCAAAGTGGGACGTTGACATGATTGAATTTCCGTCCAAATGGGTGTCGTGGTCACTCTAACACAATCAGCTGCATTAGAAAAATTGCGTCCCGAGCTCCGGCTGTCAGAGTGGACCTTGGGCCGGACGTGAGTTGCCTGCTTTTCCCCGCACCACAACTCCTATCGAATTATCTCTCGCCCGCTTCTTCCTCAGACTCACACTCTCAGGAAAAGGAACGGACCAAGAAAAAAAAATCCGGATTCGCCCAGATAGAATCGTCTCCCACACTTTCTATTCCAGCCCAGGTGGCATGGTCACCATTCTCCCAAAAAAATATATAGTTGACCTCAAGCATGGTCACCGCATCTAATTCTAACGCCTTTAAAAATATTATAGTCAGCCTATGGTTATAGTATTTCATCGGAGCGTATATCTGGCAGCATCCAGCAGATTGGAAAGAGGTGGATTGGGCAGCCTAACACGCTTGGCAGGAAACCGCAATAATCATATTTGCTGGCCGAGTTGGTTCGCCTAGGTCCCCGGCACAAGTGCTGTGATGAATCGAAGGCGCGTTCCGGAACCCAGTCGGGAGTCCGGATTTTTGTGTGGGGGTGGTGGACATGAGGGGGGGACACGCTTGGGGAGATGGAGGGAGGGAGGACATATCCCTCCCCGGTGGAGTTGGACTTGAAGTAGAGCCAGCCTACAAAGCTGCCAACAGTCCGCAGGCGGACGCAGGTCCAGCTTGGCCCGTGATCTTGGTTTGCAGAATTATGTACATTGGTGTAATCAGTAATCAGTGCGAGGTGTACTATGGGGTTCAAATTGTTTTGAGCACTTTATCCTGGTCTTGGAGCAACCATTCACACACATACACCTCCTCACCGTGGGGCCTGTAGGAAGGGTTGCTTCAAGACCAGGATAAAGGGGCCGAAACAATTTGAGCCTCATAGTACACTGGCAGCCAGATAATTGGCAAATAATAATTCGCATATTAAAACAACCATTTTCTGGCCTCTCCAAAAAATGAGTATCACCCTCTGCTGATAAGCATGGTAATGAATAGTGTGTCGCGGGAGTCCCCCTAACCCTTGATGTAAGTAAACGTCCCAAAGCAGTTGTATACACTGTGGGGCTGGTGTCTTTAGACTGTTTAGAGGATCCGCTGGTGTAGTTGGGTAGGGTCTTGCCGCTCTTTCCCTGCTTGAGGATGATGGATGGAGCGCATGACATGATGAGAACAAATCGAGTCCCGCCACAACCCAAATGGGGTTAACAGCGATCCCCACTCCTCCATCCTACCCTGTGATCATCAGTTCCCCTCCATCCAGGTTCCCCTAACACCCCAAAGCGCCTCACTTGCACACTATCAAAGCGGGCCTTTTTGCTAATCCGCCATACACGCACACTCATCTTTTCCCACTTAGGCCCGCCTTCCTAACAGCATTATCGTTCAATTCAATCATGTAGCCTACAGGTCTACTGGAGCACACTAAGAATCAGTATCGATTGCGGATAAATCAAAAGATCGTGGAGTGAGTTATGAAAATCGATGCAGGGCGTCATATAGGCCTATGATTAATATTATTATATAGGCTTTGAATCGAGTGTACATCTGGATGGCACCAGCTCTTTGCCACCCTCCCAAACTCTAGGACTGAGGGCGATGAAGACGCGTTGGCGGGATCATTAGCGCAAAGTTTGTGACAAGTGAAGTGTGCTAAATGGGGGGTTGGGCCTGTCGACGATGACGATGACGAGGGCAAGTCAGCACTCAACTAACAAGCCCAACGCTCGCTCACGTCCCCTCCTTTTCCTGCAGCTTGCTGTCAACCAGCTTTCCTCAAATCCCCTACCCTTCTCTACCCACCCTCCACATCACCTATCTAGAGTGTATATCACAGACACGCCTTTAGTGTAATCGACATTTTTGACCGCATTTGCTAATTATTTTCACAGCCAAGTTTGTCAAGCCAAACTTCAGTTGGATTGAACCATTTGACAATTCTAGGGGTAGAAGCACCGGAGCAAATAAAAGCTGGACTCCTGGTCCTTTTCACTTCTACAGCATCCGAATGCGATCAACACTGCCCGGAATTTCAAAACTATTGCATTAGGATCCAGCCCCAGGGGCTTTCCCCTCTTTCCAACGTTGCTCCTTCTTTTTTATTGAAGGATCAAGAAGGGTCGCCCTCTGCAAACTTGACCAACGGAGAGCTCCTTGTTGACTGCCTAATACCTCAGCCTGAAGCCAACCCTATAGCAATTTTGGCCTAAATTTTCATAGAATGTTTGCAAAATTTCTAACCATTAACTCATACCTGGTAGAGGCTAAGTAAAGGATAGGATGGTGTATACTGTGGAAATCGGACGACTCGGTTTGCCGAGCGGAATGATTTGCTGATGGAAGTGGTGCATGATTCATGGCGATTGCTCCCTCCTGACTTCTTTCTTTTTCCCCCTCTAACTTCTTTCTCCTCAAACAATGCGCTCCTGATTGTTGGCCTCCTGCTGGATCTGTCTTCCCTTTCGGCAGCAAACGTGGAGGGAATCGGTCCCCCTCTACCCAGAATCACCCTTCAGGACAGCTCTTTTCCTGCTCATTTTTCTGTCGCAATAGTACAAAGATCATAGTCGTCTGTATACTTTGCAGATCATATATATGATTTTATGAAACTCCGCATTGTCTCGCCCCATACCTGCCCTACCCCACATCCGCCATATTTTCCATCTAAGCTAATTTCTGTGCAACCCTATCCATTCAGTCGACTCAGCATTTTCGACTGAAGGTCACCTAATACGTGAGCACTTGACGGTCCAGCACCGAAGTTACAACCGGTTACACCTTATGCACAGTACATATAACGGTCATAAATATGTCAGGCTGGTTGAAACAATGTCTGGAGCGCGGCATTGCACTTACATTGCACGTGGGAAAGATATTGGCAGAGTGACAAGAAAGATCGCACACGTGCAAGTTTCGCCAAACTGAGTTCAGAGTTCGCGGTTAATTTCGATCCCGTGATTAGACTCGCCTTAAGCTGTATCAAGATGCATTCGAGTTGCTCTCGGGTTAAACAATGTTTTTGTGGACTTTGTCCAACTGCCAAGACGCCCTCTTGGCTAGTGCTCAGCCCCCGATGTCAGCGCGTGTGAGCATGAGTATGTACCGCTTATTACTAAATTGCAGAGTCAGGAGATAAGATTACATCGGAAAGGAAATCAACCTTGAACTGAACTCGTTCACATATGGACCATTTTTGTCGGAATACTATCCCGAAGATTCATAATGAGCCATTTTTATGATCTTTGGTTTATTGCACTTGGATTTTTTGGTGTATGTCCTCTCAATAATAACAAACAGTGTGAATGCATCTTATTCGTAGGGTGTGTGAATGGGGTCTTCTCTCCCATGATCCTTGGGCGCTGATTCGGGGCGGTGGCAGGCGAATCGAAATGGGGTGGAAAATAGAGCCGTAAACATAAAAAGGAGGCAGAGTGGATGGGTATGGTGAAGAAGCGGGCCAAGTTGATCAGGCAGAGAGGGGAATAAATGGAAGAGCTTCTCTTCCTTGCAGCTGGAATTGACCAAGGCCCATAAATCGCTTTAATAACTGGGAGGACAGGTCTGCTGGTGGGCTTTTGGCCCTGAACTTTAACAATCTCGGATTAGGGAAGGGGGGGATGGGTGGGGATTGGGTGGGGTGGCCGAATATAAGGAACCTCAAAGTCCCTCTGAATCCCCTCCCGCCCTCCTTCCCTCCCTTCATCCTTATTCCCTCCAATTCATAATTTATTGGATGGACGATAAAGTATGGGAGGTCCAGTATTAGGGCGATTTTCTTAAATCCAACTGATATCTATCATTTTCGATAAATTGCATGGGAGTATATTTTTCGAGCCATTTCACTTTCATCGCATGGCAGAGAATCCCCGTTGGGATCGATTCGCTTCGACCCTTCTTCCTCCTTTAGTGAAATTAGCTATTTGGAATTCAAAGTGGACGTGGAAGCGGAAGCCTGGACCTGCCAGCGACTCATTCTATAAATCTGTTCGCCTTTTCTACGGGATTTGCCCAACATTTTCCATCAGATACGGGCCCCAAGGCCAAAAACGGAGGGGGGAAGGAGGGGGTGGTTGCCAGACTCAGAAGTCTTCCAAAAATCATATAAGAGAAAGAGGGTTAATGCTGGACAAGTCCATTTGGGGCTCGGTTCATAAAGCGATGACCTGATGCTGGCTAGCTTGCATCAGAGTCATGACCTTATCGTCTTATGGACTTTTTGGCTATTGGCCTCTAAGGAAAGTGAAGGCAAGGTGACGTCACAAGGGGACAAGAATTAACAATTTAATTGTCTAATACTTGGGTATGTCCATAATATTCTACCGAGGAGGAAGTGAACACTGACAACGGGAGATGTCGAATGTACGAGTATACAAAAAAAATATATAGCGAAAAAACTACTGTTTGAAAAATAAGGTAAAACTAAAACTACATTACATTACTTGGGCCTCTTGTCGTGATTTGAAAATTATGGAAAAATTGCAAAACGGAGAATTAGAAATGAGGATATTCGCATAACCAAAATGACTTTCAATTTATCTGGCATTAATTTGAACAATTTCCACCAAAAAACTTTGGCAGATGAAGGGGTTGTAAACGATCTTTTCGTACTGAACAGGTTCCCAATTATTCATAGGCAGAAATGCATTGAAAATCCAATTTTGGGACCAAACTAAAATGCTGTTATGTACAGGTTTCCGCTGAATAAAAGCCCGTTTTACTGTAACTATTTGCAACATTCTATAGTTTTGATAATCAGGACTTCCGTTTTATCAGTTGTTGTTTCAATTCTTTAAAACAAGCTGGGTGACATTCCCTTGTGCTGATAATCTTTAAACTGGTTTCTTGGGTTGATAACACGTAACTTCGCTCCCTTTCCCCCCGTTAACTAGGAAGTGCATCACCCTTGATGTTGATGACTTATTGTTATTAGATTACGGACGTGTGTCACAACAAACAGCGATATTCCACTTCAAATAGAGGTTCCGCGATGAAATATAACGTGCGAGTGCCACCGTGTTGCTCAGAATAATCTGCATCCCCCGATACGATCATAGATCATTTATATCATAAAACACAGGGTGGCACGGTGGTGTAGTAGTTAGTGCCACAGCCTTCCACCTCTAAGGTCCCGAGTTCGATCCCCGGATCGGACAGATGATGCTTATGTGGATAGAGTTTCGATGGGTTCTCTCCGTGTTCACGTGGATTTTCTCGGGGTTTTCCCGTTTCCTCTCACTATCAAAATCCACCACAGTAAATGCAATGATTGAAGTCGGTCAATTAAAATATGATCCCCTAAAAACCGAAGCAGGTCGGCATAGTGGATAAGGCGTCCGACTGCTAATCGGGAGGTCCTGGGTTCGAATCCCGGGGCCGGCGATCACTCGAGAGGAACCGTGGTTTTCTGTGGTTTCCCACGGTCCTTCCAGGGAAATTCCGGAGTTGCTTCCGTAATTTATAGGCCACAGCCGCTTCCTTCCGTCCCTATCCTATCCCAAAGAGCACAGTAAAATGAAAAGCAAAGAGTTCCAGGCAAAACAAACTTCCCTCCTAAAGAGCCGATGGCTGATAACGGGGTATGAATTATTATTATTATATGATCCCCTAAAAAGCCCAAGGAGGCTTATCACGGGGTATCCATTATTATAATATCATAAAACATACGGTATAATTATAAGGTGGCCATCAGTAATTCACCGGCCCTGCATTGCCCCCTATTGAAATAATACAAGTATAGGCAAAGTTACATCACTTCCCATTTGATCCAGTAAAAATAATGTACCCTTCTCGATATTTGCCCATGAAAAGTAGCTAATATTAATGGGAGTCATAACTATGACGATAGTGAATTGCACCATCAGCGGGTTCATTAAAAACATCCCGTATCAGTTTCACCTAGAGCCAAGCAAAAAAAAGTCAATAAAACTATCTCTTGGGTGATTTGTAAAGAGCCATGCAGGTAATGTACTTTATTGAACCACCATATATTTATCCAGCAGCAGTGCCTCCAATTGAAAAGAGCAACACTGTGGGATATTGTGTGCTAATGATGCCTCTTATGCCAATCTGTAATATAGCCAAATCAACAAACCAGTTACTGAGGACTAGTTGTATCACCACAAAAAAATCTCTGATTAGGTCTTCACAAGTTATAATAATCAGAGATGGGATCTTCCAGTTGATACAGCCGGCTAGTATGATTGCATAATTAGGTTTAAGCTAATTCACAATATTCACAGCACAATCGGATATTTTTTTCCTTAATTTGAGTTTATACTACTCGCCCTACTCAATAATAATATTTTCAAATTTCATCCCATTATAATGGGAATGCAATTATTGGGAAATGAACCATGTCAGAAGTAGGCCTACTACTAAGCTTACAATGATTTTTTATTCACTTTATTTCATTATTTTGGATCTATTTTAAGATGAGGGTAGGAAGCGGTTGTGGCCTTTGGAAGTAAGCCATATGCCGGAATTGTCCTCCCTAGAGGTGATAGGCAGAGTCAGTGGCGGTTTTAGGGGGAGGGGGGGGCACGGGGGCACGTGCCCCCCCCCCCCCAGAGCTCCCCCAGAGGAAAAGAAACGGGGGGAAAACGGGGGGAAACTCGCAAAAACCCTCTAGAACAGTGCAAAATAATATTGCACTGTTCTAGGGGTTCTTTTCCTTTTTGCCCAAATTTGGGGTCGCGAGGAAGGGTTGTGACCCTGTTCCCCCCCCCCCCCCCACACACACACACACACAAAATTTCGGGATCCGCCCCTGGGCAGAGTACAAAGAATAATGCCAAAGTGAGGATGGTCGGCACGGGGGATCGAACCTGGACCTTCCAAATGACAAACTAACAAACTAGATTATACTGCCTTGGTATACAGGTAGGTAGGCTACAGTACTTACCCAATGATGAATCACCTAAGATTGCATTATGATTGCGTTGTTTCGGCAAACACTATTTCCAGAGCTAAGTCTTCACCTGGTTGACTACACAGAATTACCAAAAGCAAGAAAAACCATAACGTAACCCATTACACACTGTTACATCTATCATAATTGAAGGGTTCGGGAGTAGAAGGTGATAACCCTCAAATGGGTCGTAATTGAGTTATCACCTGGAATCCATATTATGCACTTATGTTTCTACACCACGCATGCAGGAAGCTTAACCCCCCGCAGTATGAGAATATCCCTATGTCCATTTAACTAAAAAGTACATGACTTATACTCTTTATTTAACTGATTGTAGCATTCCCATTGAAAGCGAATCCTTTTTTACACACTCATTTGCAATCAATTGACAAATATTTTGAATAACATATTCCGGCACTACACTCCCATTCACGATTGTTCCCATGCGCATACAGTATCGGTCTGGACTCCAAACCGGAATTAAAAATTTGAAGGTGAAAATGAACAAAATTACATGATCTTGTGTTATTCTCGGACACGGTGACACCAACAAGGAGGACTGAGACAGACAGGGGAAAAGTCACGGAAAGATATGAATGAAGCAACGAAGATAGTATCCGCGTATTTCCTCTTGACCTTTTCTAGATTCTCATTCACATTTCTGATGTCGAGAATCATTGCCACGAGCGCGGATTTTTTTTTGTGTGCAAAACTACCCCTCCCTCACCCCCCACTAGTGTAATCAGTATGAGGACCCTGGTGATTGATAACATGATATCACTTATTCATTCGTCCTTGCCCTAGGATGTCGGTCGAATACTGAATGAAGGTGGTTGATCCTCGCAAGCTGTACCGATACTGCTGATTTGCATATATGCAAAACTTGTGCAAATCTGTCACCGTCCTAATCGGTTATTTTGGGAACACCCGTCTTGTGAAATGGAAAAGAGCTATGTGACTACCAGTTTTAGTCAGTTAAAAAATATCATCAAGGGTGCAAGTGGGGAGAATTCGTGGGAATGAGGTTATACCAAGATACTATATCCACGTAGGATATCAATACCGGGCAAGAGTTATTGTCCGGTCTTTTGCACCATGCTGAATAACAAAAGACCTTGAGTAGCCTACAGGGGAACTTGGAAGTTACCTCTAATTGTTTTCGAGTTTCTTCCGTATATACTGACCTGTAATTGTACAGTACATAAACAGGAGTGTTTGTGACGAGTAACTTCTGGAATTCTTGAGCGTATAAAACATTTCTAGTTCCTCATGATAATTAGGATTATTATCCGGGAGCATAACTACTGCTTCGTAATATGGTTACTATAGAACTGTAATTTTTCTAATAATACGGGCAAAATAATATTCTCCTGTACCAATATCCATGCTTGGAAAAAAATTGCTACCATAACTAACATGTTATTATCCTGGACGGCTGCAGAAGAATTATTATACTAAACCCTTACACTCCTATACAGCTACATATTAGAAAAGGATGTTACGTTCTGGACTATATTTCAAGGTGAACTCTAAAAGACCTCTCGCACAACCAGAAATGGACTTTTCCCTACTAAAAATAGGCAAAATCCGAGGTAACAACATATTATTTTATAAGTTATGTATCAAAATTGCTAATTTCTACATGCACATATTTACAGCCATCACGACATTATCTTAATATAAAAAGGATAGTCAGTGATGAAATTGGAGAAGCTAATAATATACGGTATATTAAATGGTTATTTATCCTGCAATTGTGCAACTCTATAACAATAATTTTCTTTAGCGCTATCAAGCTCGTATTGTTGCTGTCCATTGCTCCTGTCATAGCCTACAACCTTTCGAGTGTCCACCCGTGACCTAAAAAAATTGATGTTCAATGAAGCAATACGAGATGATGACCAGAGATGAGCATTGGTCAGCATCACCTTTTTTGACCTCAAGAGGTTACAGAACTCATATAATCCGATAATAAATGGCCGACTCTGGAAGAAAAACGGATGTGCAACTATTTCAAAGTAAACACCCAGCAATGTTACCGAACACAACAAGCCAATCAGTCACAAATACTTGTCCAAAAACTGAGAGTCCATGACACTCTCGCGTGATACCATTTTTCAACTGGTGAGGGGCCTGGCTTGAATTTTGTCGTGGAAAAAGTCGGGTCGGTGATGGCCAGGACGACGGTGGAACTGTGGCTGTCGAATCTGCAAGAAATAAACACATTCATCACGTCTGGGGACAAATGATCTCCGTCGATGCAAACGGCAGTTGGCAGGTTCTCTGTGCCATCTACACCACTCTGTGTCAATTTCCTCGACAGCCCAACCACTTTGAATCTCAGATCGTATAACCTAAGAAGATATAAGCTTACAGGGTGGCTCAAAATTAATATGCCGTTGCTGACGGATAGGTTTCGATGTGCATTGGTAGTTAACAGTACCATTCTTTCCACGAAAAGCAGGATGACGCTGCCGATGATTCCGACCGTAAGAAGAAGTACGAGGAAGAGGACTTCTTCAAATGTAGCCACAATCTCGGTACCGTTGAGGTTTAGGCATGGTCGCACTTTGGGCAGCCACTTTTGTCGGAGGTAGTTTTCCAGTCCTAATTCCCTCATCTTCAGAATTCTGCGTGAGAGAGGAGCTTAAATAGCGCCAGGAGTAGATAGTCATGTTATTCATGATAAGCACAATCTCAATATTCTCAAACGCAATGGTGGCACATAATTCGTAAAGCACCTTTTTTGGAGTGTCCAGTACGGTATAGAAGATGTGAATATTTTAGGAGTGAGGGAGGCAGGCAAATAAAGCAAAATAATATACATGGTGTTTAAAATATTAGAGTCTACGTGCGCGATACCACAGGTGTAGAACACCGTTCTTAATTCACACATCGCTGTTACGGCAATAATCGAGATTTTTGTTTGGGCTTTTTAAAATGTAACCCTACTAAATGAGTAGCAGTGAACAGTCTCACCTGAGTTATTCGTATACTAATGGAGCATGTTGATACCTAATCATGTGTCAGACTGGGGCAGTGAGCGGTTTATCCGTCTTTACCGGACATAGAATCTGCATAGAATTCACTGTTTATAGACGTTAGAACCTTTTTGCCCAATCTTTGCCGTACTTTTTCCCCACAAAATGCTAAGTGACTTTTCCATTCGCCATTCGCCTGCAGTATTACGTAGTATACATCATATTTTCCGATATTTTCCAAACATCTTGTGTACACTATAGAGTGCGTAATAGTGTAGCTAATATTGAACGTTGAAAGTTACTTATATGATGTGCTATATCTATAGCATGCACTCTAACTTCCAGCTGCAAATTATATTAACTTAACTATCATTTTTGGAAGTGTAGTGAGTTAGTGACTTACGCCGTGTTGAAGAGCTTTCGCAACGGCCAATTTCGGCGGGTAGCGAAAGCCAATCCTCCAATCAAATAGTCCGGCTCCAACTCGGCCACGGCGCATCGGTCGTCCTCCGGGAGTGCCTCCAGGTGGTAGCGCACGCCATCTTTCACCGCCATAAACACGTACTTGTCTAAAAGTAACTTCTCGATTCCCGCTTTATATGAACCCACCATGTTCCTCTCATCTCTGCTGACTATACGCTGCCACAACTCCACCATCCAGTAGCATTCTTGCGAAGAGTCTCGGTAATGTGGGCACACACTCTGAAACGTGAATTTATGAGCCGTGAGTTGCCTGCAAAACTCTCACGATGGTCACCTACTGCTGGGTACTGACGTCATTAGCTTTTAATTGTTATAGTTTCAATACCATTGTGATGTCAGTACCCGGTAATACCTCCATAGCTATGTTGGCCAGGTCACCCTTGATGGGACCTGCTTTCCAGTCACCCTTTTGCACCAAACCGGCCAAGTCGTAAAAGGGCAACGCTGGTCTCAATGCTACTGCCAAATGCGAGGTCAAAGTGGCTGAGTATCCAGTGAAGATGATTAGAAAAGATAAGGCGCCCAGCCAGAACACAAAGCGACCTTGTAGGCTACATGGCAAAAGCGCTGAACCTGTGTGGGATGTGATTAGTTAGTTTGGCTGGGATTATGCGGAACATACCCTCTTGTTTACATGTGGGACACGAGATGAAACAAAAAAAGATGGTTACTACCCACCTGTTTGACATAAGGCTGAAACCATGCTGAAGAAGCTGTCAGGCAAATTAAGTGGACGGGTGTCTTGTTCTTGTGAGGTGCTGATACGGGAGTACCTGTCGGCCATCCACATTCCTGTAGCTATGGCCAAGAGAAGCAGAATAGTGCACATGAACAGAATGGGTGACATCGGATCTGCATAGTACCACCATTTGGTTTCCCATAAACCTCTGGTGGATAAGTACATTCTGCGACTGCAATAAATAAATAACGGCCATCAGTCAGGTTCAATAAGGTGCAATAATTATCATTAAATTCCTCCGATTGTTATAAAATTCAACATAAACAGTTACAACTAACGACAACCTGATATAAAGGATGGTCTGTGTGTAATCCACGATTCCAACTCTTTCTACGCTGACGGAAAGCTCGTTAGAAGTCACGTCCACCTCTCCTCGGTGCAGTTTCCCAATCATTCCAGTCCAATTTCCGTTTTGAAACTTTCCAAACTGATACCCTTGCAGAACAGTGGCTTGGTACCTTGAAGATTTATTTTTCACATAACTTAACACATTTCACATAGGCCTACATTTACATAAAGATGTACTATATCGCTCAAAAACATAGAGACGATTTTGCATTTGACTCACGTGCAGCCTGCACTTGAATCAAATGCAAAATCGTCTCTATGGTTTTGAGCGATATAGTACACTTCGAGAATAACTCTCGAGGCCATTAACAACAGCCGCATAAACATACGTAAAATTGAGCTCCTGGCTAAGTAGCAACATCAAGTTTCCAAATAAGCCTCCAGTTATTCGGTCCTTCTCGTAAGAGGCATAAAATGGAGTCACCTAATGGACAGAAAAATTAGTTTGTGCAGTAAATAATAAATAACATAGTCTAATATAAATAGAGTGACTTAGTTTGCTATAAAATGCAACTACAGTACTGTATAGCTGTCTATATAGGTATCTTTCATCGAGATCCTTGGTTGTATAACTGATTGCTATGTGTTATGCTGGTCTCACTGTGTCATACACTATGTCAAGGCGAACTAAAGCGATGATTATCCTCAAAAAAAATCCGGTAAAATTCCAGACCTGAAACTAAACTATTGCTCTAAAAATATGCGTACTCACAGTAACCCCCACCGTCTTCACAACCGCTCCTTCCAGGTTCTTTCTGGTCAAGTACTTATCAAACACCTGCATACTCCATCCGTTGAGCACTGTCCAGTTTCCCAAAGTGAAAAAACGTGCCGGACAAGTTTCGCACACTCTATACAAATCCTCCAACTGCAACACAAGTATTCAGTCATTTAGTGTCAGCACAAATCGTCCGATCATAATATTTGTCCATCTCCCCGGTCACTCCATAAAATTCTGTCCTGCTAAGCAAAGAATGACAGATGAGATGGATGGACCAGTTTACCAAAACATGTCCAAATCTTTGGGAGACTCGTGCGATGCAAACATCACTGTCAGCAAATGCAGGAGTGCCGTCGGCCAGACTCCGGTCTAAATGCACTTCTTCAGGAACAACCAGAATCCACCTGTTGGAACTCGCCAGTGCCAGACCATGTTGGTGCTCATCCTCATAATTCAAAAATGAAAATATCAATGGGTGGAGTGTATGGAGATAATGGCGCATGCAGTATTATTTAGAAGTATACGGCACGCAATACCGACTTGTAGATTGCGTTTATAAATTTAGGCGCTTCAACACAATGGATCTCGAGAGCATAATAAACTAGCAGGAAATGGCAAACACGACTCGCTCTCGTGCTTCATTTTATATTTATTATTTATTGATGAAATTTGCTTGGTATTTGGTGTATGTACTGTACTGTACGTTAGAAATGTGTTTCCTGCTGTCCAACTTCTTAACACATTTTTAATTAGATTTACTGGGAAATAATTTTATAAGCGATAAATCTTGTCGATGTGGAAAAAGTGTTCAATATTAAATGTCTGCGTGCTAGAAACTTCAGGCGAGTTACGTTGTTGTCATGGAAGATTTCAAAGGACGAAAAGAAATGTGGGCAATGCGACTAAAATATTAAATGGATCAAAATATTGGTCACGTATATGCTTTTCCACTAATGAAGCGGATGGCAGAAAATGCCTAACCCACTCTTTTGTCTTTGAGTGTTTGTTCAGTCCACCGCTAAACTAGATTGGGGTGCATAAATATGTCAGAAATTACCACACTTTTAACGAGAGTGAAACAGGTCAACGACTGCCACCGATGGGGAGTGTGTACAATAAGGGTATTACCTCCTTCTTGACGGGCAATAAATTGATCCTGTTACAGGCTATAGAAATCCTTGTTGGCCTCTCTGTTTACAAAACTATTGAGTAGCGTGTAGAAAACCGTTCGTTTTCATAATGTACTCTAAGTTCAATATTGTGACGTGCGTAACCAACTGCGTCATCTACTTATAAACTTGCATGAACAGGTGCTGCAACATAAAATTGTAATGTTACCTTGAGCGGCAGCTGGTACAGAGGAGATTCGATGTCAGTAAGTACTCTCAAAACATGGTTGATGTTTTGAAACGACAGAATAGTGATCCTGTTTCCAAATATGGATAATGTCTTCAGAAGCTGACCGATGTCCTCCATCCGTCTCAAAAAGGTTAAATACACCATTTTGGACGCCATGTAGCGGCTTATGCATCCTCTCAAAGCGCACTGAGACACCGGTTCCTCTGCCAAGGGCAACAAATATCACACAACGCCATCATATGCTAGTAAATAGCATCATACCTTGCTCTCCAAGTATGAGTACCAAATGTTTTAGGTTGAAAAATTGCACCGTGTCCACAACAAACTTGGTAACTCTGTCGCACTCATTCTGAGACACTGCAGATGTGCAACAGAATAGCATCAGAATGATCAGCCCCACATACGACCCGTGTCCACTCATCACTGCTGTCCAGATGAACAGTCGCCTGCAAACTGACTCGCGATCTTGATGTTACCACGCGAGCGTTCACCTATACACCCGCTTTCTGTACATGCTATTTGTAGCCTTTCCGCAGACCCTTAACTTAATTAGGCGATGAAAGTCACGATATGGTGGTCTAATCCCACCGGGGAAATAATGGTTCCTGGAAGCACGCTAAAACTGTTTTTGCCAGGTTTTTGCAGTAGTGTTCCGCAACACTAGTACAGTATCAGCAAGTGTCAGTAAATAAGAGGAGCTCCTAAGCAAAATCAGCTATCTCCGACAGTGGGAAAAAATGAGTTTGAAGTTGCATTGGATTCTCCATGTCCTCTACCTAGTAGGTATGTGGTGTAGCGCACACGTAGCACAGCCACATAAAAATGGGTGTAAAATGGCTCCAAATATGCGTGTCCTATAAGCAAAAACAGCTAAATCCAAGCTATGAAATGGGTTTGTTTCATGCAAAAGCAGCTAGCTCCAAGTTTGTGTAGTTATGTTAGGCTCAAACCCCGAAAACGGCCATTGAGCGAAAAAACCGTCCATTCTGCAGAATGGTCTGCCTTCTGCAGAAGGCTCCATGTCAAACCGTCCATTCTGCAGAATGGTCTGCCTTCTGCAGAATGATCTATGTCAAACCGTCCATTCTGCAGGATGCTCCTTTTCGAACCATCCATTCTGCAGAATGGACGGCCAGACCCCGAAATGCTCTTTTTAAAATGCCAGAACGCTTTCCTGCTGGGCTAAACGTAAACGTCAGGACGCCAATTTCGTGCCGGGATGGCTGGTTTAGAAGACGACCATAACTCGTTGTGGCAGTTTCCTGTTTCCTACTATGCCATGTAGATGCTGAAAATCGTAAATCACTCTATTGTTGTTTGGGAAATGGTTGAAATACTTAACATTTGATGATGCTGTTAATTTCCACATATCACTGTACTTATGCCAGTATTGTGTATCACCAGGAAAAAAATCCCAGAAAAGGAGGGGCCAATTTTCAAGTTCAAGATGGCCACTTGGACAGTAAGACAGTGACACATACCATGTGTTAAAGCAACAGGGTGCCCCATGTTCCACCATTCATTCGTCCTTGCACGCCTTGTCAATAACATTTCTTCACATAGTGTGTTGAAACGAGGGTTCGAACATTCAGGTGAATCAGCGTGAATATCCTAAGTTTTGGCTGGAATGTTCCAACGAAATTGTCCATAGTAGTTAGCAATTGAAGGGGTTAGTGCCATAACGTGCTAAGCCACACTTTTGTGTTTTTTGAGCTTGCACGTGTCTGAAAGTCCCACCATCGCATCGTGCTTCACAAGTGGGCATCACGTAGTTAGAAAAATTCCCCATAGATCACGAGAAAATCACGAATAATGTTCCTTGTTTTGTATGATTTGCCATGTTAAGCCAAACTTTTGAAAGCCCATATCTCAGAATGAAGGTTTTGTGGCTTAGCACGTTATGGCACTAACCCATTCAATTTTTCGCACTTATATTTCAACCGTTACTTTGGACTGAACAGCTACTATTAGATGTTGTCCAAAAGATTAGCTGCTAATATTAGGACGATTTGGTGCATCTTTTAAAACTATTACAAGAAGGACTAATGAGGCAAACCACTGACCTCAAGTGTCAGTGAGTCAGAACCGGTCAGAAAGGTCCCAGCATGTAATGTGTCAAGCTCGAAATGATCCCTGTATAAGATCGTTGGCGGGTCCAATCACGATAATTTTTAGTGAGGTTGTTCCTGATAATATTAGTGAAGCTCAATTTTTACCAAATTAGACAGTAGAACTATTCAAAAGTAACCTCTTGAATAACACTATGCAACAAAAATAAACTTGTTTTCTGTCCATGGAAATTCATCGCCATTTTCGTGTTCCTCGTAACTCAGTCATAATGCCCGTTCATTTTGTCTTCGATATGTTTTTGACCTCGGGGGAGTCAAAAACCAAAATCCTCAAATATTGCAGTTTTTCCCAATCAAGTGGGCGTAAATGTAAAGCCTTCAAAGTTTCAGGAACGCTATGTCAAACACCCACTGACATCAAACCTACAGAAAGACACACACACAGTGGTTTCAGTGGAGAATCATAAGGAAGTCCTGGATGACCTACTATTGCCTACCATGCCAGGATTGCAGAAAATTAGAAGCATCCATTTCCCCAAGGGTAAAAGGCCAGTGTCAAGACCTACAATGACTGGTCCATACACAGATGTGGCAGTCATATTGAAACGAGGAGTAGGACTCTCAAGTCTTATCAATTACAACAAAAGTTTGAAGGCAGAGGAGGGTTTCAAGCCTTTGAAACCAACTAAAAGTAATGCTGTCAAGCAGCTGTTAGCCTATATATTGTCCAGCAGAAGTCCGGAACTGTCAGTTTTATGCAACAATGATTGGGTAATTGGTATGCAATGATGCAACTGGCATGACTGTATGTTGCCATTTGATATAGTAAAGTCAACATGGTGAAATGTAGTATTTTGGCCTGGAAATAAATGGATTCATGTAGTAATTACCTACATTTTGTCATTTGAACAGGTAAAAGTACCTAAGTCATTTATTGCAAAAAATTTTTGCACAGCAGAATGTGTCACCAGATTTCTTCCCCCTTGTCAAATAATCCACCTGACTACAGTGAACACCTGGTAAGTTGAACATTTTCGTTATG
>KZ538502.1:0-57106 GCA_000934665.2 Catajapyx aquilonaris | reverse complement strand
ATTCACCTAGGACATAAATTCCTGTTACATGCCTTGCCATGCTTTTGTGTGATTTCCTGACACTAATATTCACATTTTGGTAATTGTGATGTATTAGTAATGATGATTGACAGAGAATGCCACTATTAGTTTTACTTAATAAATAATAGCATACAAGTTCTAATTCATTCTGATTTATAAATCATCTCGTTGAGTTGGTTACAAAGATTTTCTTCTCGTCCAGAAATAGTGAGGAGGAGCCAGTACGACGTTGCCTCCGAAGTGCCAGAGTTTACTCAGAACCTCAAATCAAGAAGGGACTGACACTCCGCAACGGAACTACCTATGGGGATCAACGCATTGCCCCTTCGGCCACATGGACAAACAGTTACCCTGCCAAGGAAAAACGACCAGTGCTTGTGGAAGGAACATTCAATGGCCAACGAAGACGGACAGTCAGCGGAATGGTATCGACGAACAACAACAACCTGGCATCCAGCAAGAGTGCCTTAAGTGCAGTGAGCAATGGGCTCGCATCCATCGAGTTCCTAAAGCGTGATTGCCAGCAGAAGCGTCGAAAGGTGGCCGGTGACGAGAAATTTCTGAGAGACAATGAGCAGTACTACAAAGTGGAAGTGCTTCCCTCAAAGTTGCGTTCAAGCAGGCAGCATGTGAATGGTGATAGCTTGAAGAGGAGGCGGGTTAAGGTGAGGAGGAATGCTTCGCAGATGTGCTTGAGTGAGGCAGAAGTGTTCTTGTTTGGTGAGCAAGATTCCAGTGACGAGGAGGACAGTGAAGAGGAGCCTGGTGAAAAAGAAGCAGTGCTTTCAGAGAAAGAGAAGCGTAGGGAAGGGAAAGGAGGGGGCCTTAAAGAAGAGATGGGATTTGGGGCGAAAGAGGCTGGACTTGAAGCGGAATCAGAACTTGTCGAGGGTGATGAAGAATTAAAAGGCAAAGATGCAAGTCCCTCAGAGAAGGGGGGTCAGTCAGAGGCAGAGGCTGATGATGACGACTCGGAGGAGGCAAAGCAAAAGAGGAGACGCAGTTGTGAAGTGCGACTTATATCAGACAACCATGAGTACTACAAGTTTGAGATCCTGTCGTCCAAGCTTCGTTCAACCCATAGGATCCATCGCCGTGCTTCATTAACAGATGAGGAGAGCCGGGAATCCAATGACAACCCAGACCAAGATCTTCCAGAGTGGATGTCCCGACTCAAGTTTAGTTTTGAGAGTGTCCCAGTTGGAGAGCCCTGGTTCAGGACATACCAGCGGCAAGACAATGGTGATGTTGCAAACTCAGTTCCTGATGCAAAGGAGGAGAAGCCGCACTTCCTCCTCCCATATGAGCTTCCCCAGGACTTGATCTATCCTAAAGTTGGTCCAGGACGACGGAAGTCAAAGTCCAGTTCATCATTGCCACGCAAATCACCTCGTTGCCATGCCTCCACTTTGGCACTGCTGATGGGCATTTCAAGGCAGAGGCTGGCAGCTCTCGAGTCAGCTGATGGTGACCTTGAGGCATACCTTAAAGGTGTGGGTGGTGTTGCTAATGAGGAGGATATTCGTGCAGCTGGATTAGAGGTTGGATTGGGACCTAGTGTCAAGACCACTCCCACTAGAGGTCGACCTAGGAAGTTCAAGAGACCAACACCTAATCCAGTGACATTTTGTGAGCCAGACGTAGTGAGCATGGTGAGCGAATTTAGTTCATGTGCTTGTCTGGAAAAGGTGGAGGGCGCAGTTAGTGGTACTTGTGACAACGGAGCAGGATCTGATGTGACGAGCACTACGTCAGAGGCCGACTCAACAGTGACTCCTTTCAGACGTGCAAAGAAGAGGAAACGTAACATGACTGGGTGGCCTAGAGACAAGCCCAGGCAGAGGAAGAAGCCACCCATCTCAATTGCAGAGCCAGTTGAAAGTGCAAGTGTGGGCAGGTCAGAGGGAAAAGACGACCATGAGGAACGGACCAGTAATGAATCACCTTCCTCTCCGCCAAGCGAGATATCCACCATCCACAGACGAGAGTTTCCAAGACAAGCAAAGTCGCAGATACTTGTGAAGGTGGATTATCTGCCCACCCGGACTCGCAAGTCCCTCTGATTGGCTGTTGGCTCCTCCTAGAATAAGCCTGCAGTGATGAACATTATTTTGTTGCCACCCAAAGTGATTCTTTTAACTGCTTTGATTTGGCCCACCAAAGTTGTTCTGAAGTAACAGAAATGTTCCCTTCTGTTGTATCCTCTTTCCTTCTCTGTATGGTAGGGATGGTAATAGGCCCACTTTGCTATTGATTTCTTCTTGTTTACCGTCTGTGCTTTTTCATGCGGATATATATTGCCCAGGTCTTGATTACTGCCTTATTTTAGTGACATCCTTGTTGACTGTGCACTTCGGTCTGACATGTTTGTATCGATTTCCATGCTCAAAAGGCAGTTATTTTCAGGTATATTTGTCATCCCTACTGCCATCCTATACACGGTTGGACTGAGTGCTCAGTGCTATATTCTTACCCTGTGTTCTCAGTCATGTGTCACCTTTTTTGTCAACTTGTACTACACATTTGAGTGTCCTCTAATTGCCCAACCTTTTTTTTTCCATATGCGATGTATCGTATGTATTCGGTGAAGTTTTAATGGGGGTCCTTTGCATAAGATTTAATTGCTTTTCCAAGTGCAACATAACTGTGCCTACAAAAAGCTTACGTAATATTGAATCTAACCTACCTCATCATTCAGAAACACTTTGTTGATATAAGGGAAAAAGTGGGAAGCTTTGGGAAGCAGAGATTCACATTGGCCACACACCTGAGATCTCGTCATTTTAATGCTTGTAAAATATGGGAACTGTTTGGGACCATTTTTCCTTTTTCACTTTTGTTCATTAGTTGAGGCTTGGACCAGGTTCTAGTCAAGGCAATTGCAGTTTGGTTTGTCCATGTATGCAAAAAAAAGCAACCTGTTGGATGTGGATATGGATTTCACATGCACTTTATAGTCGGAGCAAAAAAAAAAGGCAAGATAAACCTGGAACTGCGCTCACTCCATCATTCTCTTTCACATTCATTTCCACAAAATTTAGTGAGCTTGTTGAAGAGAGAGATATATGTGCGAGTGGCGTGTTGACTTGGCTTCCTCCCTAACTTCACGTGATCCCAAACTCCACTCCATAGTGTACATTGGTTCATATCAGCATCTGTTAGGGAGGTGCCAGTGAGTGTGTGTGTGTATGTATGTATGTATGTATGTGTATTTGTACATGTTTCTATGAATCGGTTTCCGGGAGGTAGGGTATTTTACTGTGGGAAATGGGATTAAGTTTCATGAGTTGGTAAGTTGACTGAGGAGGTGCACATGGGTTTATTAGTGGTGTACATTTGGGGCAACAGGGAAGAAATGGTCATTATTTGGAGATGGTCATATCAGTCCATAGGAAGGGAACTTTGTTATTATATTATTTGGAGTCTGGTGTTGTCCTCAGTCAACTTTCTGATTCACGAAATGAAGTTTGCAACCAGATGTATGGCTGTTTGGTTTTGCAAGAGCTGTATTTTCATGGATTCAAGCGTAGAAGTGTGGAGGGAAGGAATTCTTTAGTGATGCTGGATAAAAAGATTGTTGGATATTTTCAAAACTGTTGCACATATGGTAATGTATTGTACAGTGAGTGTTTTTGTATGACAGTGACATTACCTTCTGTAGAGAAGTCTCAAAAAACAGGGTCCAGTGATAGAATGCTCTGGAGTGACAGGCTCTTTTCCTTCCCGTCAAATTTATTTTCATTTTCCCACTTTTTATATTGTTAGCCAGGTTTTATATTGAGTATGTGGAAGGTGTGGTAGAACGGAGTGAAATTTTTCACTGTAAGCAAACTTATCTGTTCAGTAGATGAACCCTTCACAAGGCACAATTTGGATTGAAATTATTTCTTATTTTACACTACTGTGTTAATTTCTAAAGGGGCAGCAAAGCAATAAATATTGGTGCCAGATAAAAATTTGTCAGTGAGGCGAAACCTACAGTTCAGCCAACCTTTTGAGGGTACTTTTGTCATATTTTTTGTTGTTGTATTTATTTGTATAACAGTAAAAGTATTACTTTTTATAGTCACAGTATGGAAATATAGGAAGACTTGTTGAAGCAAATTGGCTTGGAAATGAAGTCATCCTGCATGCACACTTCTCGGGTCGTACTTTTCTCAGCTGGAAATGAAATTCAGGTTAAGTTTTAACATGTTATTGGGACAACAATTTGCAAACAATAACATGAGTGCAGATTACAATGGAGCATCTACTTTCATGGTGCATCCAGGTCTGAGTTAAAGTAAAATAGACTTTCAAGTAGGGAACAGTCCACACTGAGAAGTGAGCCAGTGCAATATGAGCATCCTTATTTATTTCATTACCATTTCTTGTGACTTCAGTCAAACAGGCGTCATTAATATTGTTACTTGAGGATGCATGGAGATGTGTCAACAACCCACAAGTCCCTTGGGTGTGATCACCTCCCTTACAAGACAACTGCAAGAAAAAAAATGGATAGAAGGGAGGGAATACCCTTGCTGCCATTACATCCGGCTGTATTTGATCAGGAGATGTCAGCATGCGTCCTGAAAGCCTTCAGGCCTCTGCTGGACCCACCACAAGAAGCTCCTGAGCGAAGGGCAAAGAGCTTGATAGTGACTGCCGCCTCTGAAGGCCTCACTACCTATGCTGCAGAAGCTGAAAAGGTGAAGTGTTACTAGTAAATTGCCTGTGAGCAGCTTCAGAATCTTCTTATTATGCAAATGATGTGCTTTTAGATGGTATTATCCTGAGCATAACCACTGGATCACCATTTGAAGATAACACACAGGATTTTATCTGGCTAGGACTTCCAAGTCTTGCATCAGGCAATGTCGTCAAATGAGGGGTGTGGTGGAAAAACATGAGAACTGACAAAGGTGTAATTTTGCAGGAGAGCGAATTGAAGGTTGCATTTTCTTAACAAATCATGGGGAATGCTGATTTTGATCTAGTCCGTGTGGCATGGTACGTGAACTTGGAGTATACCAAACTGTTTGTCATGTCTTATACATAGTTGCTAGGTGTTTAGGTCAAAAATGTCAGTTATGTTTTTCCACCACACCCCTCAAATAGTCTTTTTGAAGTCGCTTCTCTCCTCACTCATAAGGAAATGTGTGTGATGGTACTGTACCACACACAGCTAATATAAAGCTTGTAGGATGTAAAAGGGCTTCTATGGGGGGGGAAAAGAAGGAAGGTAATGAATATTTTTGATTCTTTCAGCTGGAGTATGACTATGGAGTGAAGGGGGAGACCTTACTAAATGTAGAGGATAAATTGATGCAATCCAAAGCGAATCTAATGGTTAATCTGCTCTCTGAGGAGAAGCATGGCACTATGCATAGTTCTTTGGAGCGTCTGACTATGAAGAGCCCACTGACGCAATATGAGCCACCTGACGACTTTGCCGTGTACCTTATAAATCCAAAGGATGTGTTTGACATACCTATCCTGTCGAAGCAGATCAAAAGTGGTATGTCATGCTTACCTTGTAAATTGTGTGTAAAGTGACTGATGTATGTTTCTATTGGTAGTGAAAGTCTTGACGGAGAATCTGGTGAAGAGACCAGTAGTGAGATTGCCTCCAATAATTAAGCCACGAGTACCAAAAATACAAGAAATTACTGAGTACATAAATTTTAAGCAGGAAAACTGTTGCACAGAATTTTTACATTTCCCCCTTCCAGATTAGAATACCGTCGCTTTTGGGAGCTAGATAAAAAGAAGATCATTAAAAAGGGGGCTTGGTTATCTGAGTCACTGAAAGTTCCTCGAGACAAACTTCCAGTAGCATATGAAGCTCGACCACCGAAGGTCATATTTAAAGAGTATGAGGCAGGCAGTGTTTATGAGGTATGTAATAACATCAACATGTACAATTCACAAATCCATGATGGTAAAATATGGGGTAAAATTTATTGTGTGGTCCAAACATTTAAAAGTTGGCAGGACCAAGAGGAATTTATCGACTCAAACATATTAAACTTGTCAATTGTTATTTTGTGGTGCAGGTGCGAGTTCAGATAGTGAATGTGGGCCTAACACATGACAGGCTGATTCTCCTTCCACCAAATCTGTGTGAGATAACCTCAGGTGTGTTCCACGTGTTCTGGGAAGAGGATATCAAGCATCCACAAGGGGGCAGGGCAAATTGCCCCAAGACCAGGAGCAGCATTCTGGCCCCTGGAATGTCCTTCTGGCTAAGGGTCCGCTTCTCTCCACCTACCACCAGAGTCTTTGAAAGCATCTTCCACATCGATGCAGAAGCTGGATTTACTATTAACGTCCCAATCAAGGGGATAGCAGACCAGGCAAAATTGGATTGTGAGTGACCATTTATGTTGCAGACACCTAATTACATATAAGTAAATTGATTGCAAACCTAGAAAACTTACAAAATATGTTCCTTGATGAGTATAATTATCCACCTGATTGGTTGTTTAGCACTGAAGACACCTTTGCCTAAACGTTTCTTTGAGTACTTTTTATCATGGCCATCATGTTCGCATGGAGTATGTCGTGTCATTCATTTGTTGCGAATATACATTCCTGTTGAAGTAAAAATGTCACCAGAGTTCCAGTGTACTTTTGGTAGCCTTGTAACATGGATTGTTGTAAGCTTGTCTGCATGACATTCAGGCTGGCCTGTATGCTCAAATAATAATAATTGATGAGCCCATTTCAGGTAGCAATTTTTGTCGACTAAGTACTTGTTAGTTTATTTTCAATAGTTTTGCTCTTTTATTTGCAGTGCCATCAGAGATACATTTAGGGTCGTGCTTCCTGGGTGGCCGCAAAGAGAAAATCTGCACAGTGAGCAATACTGGTGGACTGCCAGGAAAGTTTTGGCTGATTTCAGACCATGATTGGTATTGTCACGGATGGAACGTGAGTTAGGTTTTCTCTAAAGCCTTTCAAAATCTCTTTTAACCTAGACCAGGCACAAATTTGGTGAAGAATTGGTAGCAATTGATGGTGTTTTTTTTTTTTTTTTTTTTGTCCTTGGCTGCCTGTTGAGTTTTTGAGGGCAAGGATTAATATACAAATCGTGCCAACTTGAGTTGCTTGATGATTGGGTTTCTGTTGGAATATTAGTTGTTCAGTATAATGAATTTTATTTTTTAAAATTCTGTGATAGTGGATGGAGCAAGTGGGGAAGACAGACAGATGTCCACAGGATTTTCTTCTCAACTGTTTCCATCTGAAGGGAACATACTTTGAAATTCCGAGCAAGTCTCAATCATCCTGGAACCTGGAGATACGCTTCATGCCTATTCAAGAGGCAGTCCACACCATTGGACTGATGCTGCTATGTGACAACGGCATATCCCGCCAGATCACCATCACTGGAAAATGTATTGTCTACTCACCCGACATGCTGACTGTGGATGGCCCCTGGGCACCTCCTCCACAGGGATGTGACACTGACCCATCAATTTCACATGTTATTCATGTGGATCAGGATTTAATACCCAATGAGATTGTCATGAAAAATATCAACCTTACAAACCATGGGTCAGCTGATATTAACATTTTTAGTACCAAGTATCGCTGTTTTTCTGCAGATTTTCTCACTATTCTTAAGGAAAATTTTTACAATTTTTGAGTCGCAAAAGGGAGGCATCCGATAATTTTGGGGGTAATTTTAGTAATGTATGGCAAGCATTTTGCTAAGGTTCAGACCTAGTCTGAACTATGGGACGTTAGGTCACTCGTATCTGTACTACTTTGGAATCTGAGTTCATAAAATGCCCAACACTTGTGCTTGCAGGAATGTTGAATTGAAATATGAGTGGACTGTGCGCCTTCCACGGCATATGCAAGAGCACTCTAACTTTGGAGATGACAGACAGGGGAGACTCATGATTACACCTGCCCGTGGCATAATACGCCCCAAGAGGAATGTAACCTGCGAGATCTCTCTGGTAGGAGGGCCAGATGCATGTGCAGATGACCAGCTGTGGTGCAGAGTGATCAGGTGAGTTAATACTCTGTGCAGTTACTGTCTCGAGTGCCTAGATAATCTGAAAAAGAAAGAAAGATGTAATCTAACCACATGAACTTTCAATATTGTTGGAATAACATTTTGACACATGCCACGTTTTGTGTGTCGATGATGATGATAAAATTGAACTGTTAGAAAAACAATTGATCATTCTGCTGCAGCCTGTGCTTGATTGGCATCCCAGAACTATCTAGACCAGAGGAAATTGATGATGACCATGGTATTCTGCCAAGAGCAACCCTGGAGGAGTACAAATCATCGATGTTTTTGCCAACTCCGAATATGAGTTGGACATTTCTGGCACGGGATGACTGGAGGCCTAACCCTGGGGTGATGGTAGAGGTGATGCAGAAAATAGTGCTGCACTCTGAGATAGAGATATGGACCAGGTGTAACCCTCTGAAGGCAGAGTTTTTTCCTCCTGGAATTCATCTGCACAAGAACCTACCTGTGGGGCAATCCAGAATGCGATCCTTCATGCTGATAAACTCATCTCCAAGGCCATTCAAGGTGGTCTGGGATGAGCAGAATCCTTCGCCATTTATGGGACTTACTGAGGATGACACGTTCATTCCAGGTGAGAAACGTATAGGAGGTATGGAAGGAATGAACTTTGACTGACCTCTCATTAAGCACAGTTCATGACTGCAGCCTACTTTTAACCACCAGATCCCACTCGGAAGTGTGTGCTGCGAGCATCCACAGCTTCTTTATTAAGAAAACCCTCTACAGATGTCCAGCGTGTGGGACTTACTCGTGTTTTTCCAATGGGAGGGCCTTCTCGCCCTGTCTACAGCCTTCTCACCCAAAATTCTACCTATTGGGTCAAGATCACTCCCAAGGAGGTTGTCCTTGCTCCTGCAGATGTTGTCCAGTTCAAAGTGGAAGTGGGAGGCACTGTTGAGATGCCTGTCAGGCACTTCCTGCAGGGCAACATCACCCCACAAGTGCCGAAGACAGCTGATCCACACTTTGCGAACGTGCCTCTTATGATGCACTACGAGATCAGGACTCGTCTCGCCGGACCACAGGTCGTCTTTGGGATTGATCGGTTTGCCCCCTTTTTTTTACCACTAGAATTTTAAGTGTTCATTTGTGTGTTTTTTAAAACACACTCGGTGTCTTGATTATAAGTTGTAATAATTTGTATGAAAACCAATTATCTTGCAGTAAGTTGAGATTTGTTAGAGGAAGATATTTCTTTATTGGCCCCTGAATGATGAATTAATGATCAGAAGCCCCATATGAAGTGAATCAAAACTTCAAATTTTCAATTTGTAAAAGCCACCGGCCATCTAAAATCACCTAAAAGTCAAGGGCCTCATGACAATTACGTAATGATGCTTCATTATGCTTGGTGTGCAGGGTGGACCTTGGTCACATGCATATGGGTGCCGAACAAGAATTTGCATTAGAGCTTCTTAATCTCTCTGATGTGAAGGCTCGATTTGTGCTGATACATGGAGATCTGAATGAAATGTACACCTGTTCAGCTGAGTACATAGGTTGTGATGAATGGGACTGCAGGTGCTTCATAAAGTGTACAGATCAGTTGTCAACTGTACCTTCTGGACGTGAATCACATGCCTGGGGAATAAAATTGAAAGAAGAATCACCAGCGAAGCCAGTGGAGCTCATCCTTGAAAAGCCAACTGGTTTTCTTGAACCACACAACCGATGCTTTGTTTACCTGCAAGTGCATGCAAAGGTATTACACTTGAATACACTTCAGACAAAGCTGCATTTTCATTTGCTAGTACAGGTTGAGAATCCTTTATCTTCAATTCTAAAAACCAAAAACCTCCCAAATTTGACGGTTTTTTTAAAGTGCTGACATGACGGATCACAAATTGAAAATATCACAAATCCATGAGAATGTCATGTGACCAGCATCATTACCTGTATTTGTACTTACACAAAGTTGCTAAATGATACAAAACTCTCTTGAGGGTTTATATTCAGTAACCTGCATCTGTTAGATAAGTGCAAATGGGAGGGTTTAACAATGATAGAGGCGGCCCAATTCGTGATTCTGACACTAACAGACCTACTTAACGATTATGGATTTATTGTTACAACCTAAAGAGCCTTACACGCCCAGCCTGAGAAGTACGAAAAAGCTACCAGATTGGAATTTTAAAAATGGCAAAAAACTAACGAAGAGTCTGGTAAGAAAATCTTTTTGGATAGAGCCTCCAAAAAACTGATAGCATAAAAAAAAAGCTGTAGGCCTACTTCTCAAATACACTTCAAAAACTTATTGGGTCTAATAACTCACACGATTTTTGGGACACTTAAAAAATTCAAACTTAAACCAAGAACAACGAAACTACCTGAAGGTAACTGGTTTCGATACTTAACGGATTATTACAAATCTGAGGTATCAGGTCCATTAGAATTGTACTCTATCTACCTGCCACATCTGCTGGATCTTGACTTTAAAATGCAAGAGCTAGAAACAGCTTTGAAAAAACTTTTAAAAAAAGGGAAAGCAACAGACCCTGACTTGCTTCCAAATGAACTTTGGTCTGTCTCTTCCTCAACTTTAAAGGAAATGCTACTGTCGATTTTCAATCAATTCCTAAACGACATGATAATATCGATTGATTTGGTCACAGTAAATGTGATACCTATTTTTAAAGGAGGGGATCCATTAGAAGCGGCAAACTACCATCCAATATTACTACTGAATAATGTTACTAAAGTGCTTACAGCAATATATTATGGAAGCTAGAATAAGAAAGTGAGCTGAAGATTGGGACATTCTACCTGAATTTCAGATGGGTTTTCAGCCTAATAGGAACACCAGCGACCACTTATTTACACTAAATATCATTATTCAAAAATACACAGCCAAACCAAAAGGAAAACTTTTTGCAGCCTTTCTCGACCTTACAAGCCTTCGATGATGTATCCCACCAGAAACTATTCGATTCCCCAGGAAGACTAGGATTGGGAGGAAGACTAATTATTGCATTAATTCGAAAGATCTATGAGAATGGTTCAATTATTATTGGACAGAATGGATATCCTAATATTAAAATCACTAAGGGAGTCCTTCAGGGGGAACGTTTATCTCCTCTTCTATTTAATTTGTTTTTGGCAGATTTGGCAACAATATGGGAGGAAAATGATGTACCAGGAGTTAATTTTGGACCCGGAACAAAGGAGTTCCATTGTTTACAGTTTGCTGATGACCTTGTATGACTAATTGACCATCAACTCTATTTACAAAGACTGCTGAACTTAATGGCTGACTACCTGGACTAGAAAGGATTAAACATTAATATAAATAAGACCAACAAGGTAGTTTTTCGAAAAACAAACGAAGACTCCCACAACAGGCTAAGTAAGTTTCACTGGCAAAATAACACACAAAAGAGGTTATTTTTTCATCAGAAACGTCATCTAGGAAGATGATGGAAGCTACGTACTTGAAAGCAACTGGAATAATTATAAACGCGTTATGGCATACTCTCGTTAAGCTTAAAATACCTAACTTTGCACATGCAGTAAAAATCTTCAGTGCACAAGTTCTCCCAGCGGTTCTATGTGTGGCCCCAATATGGTCGCTGGCTCATTTCTTAGAGATCGAAAAAATCCAAACTCAATTTATTAAGGAGTTTTGCTCCCTCCCAAAAAGGGCAGCGGGTTATTTAGCAAGACTTGACACAGGAAGGTGGCATTTATTTGTGAACATAGCAAAACAACGGCTCCAGTTTTTAATTAGAATTGCTAATCAGCCCTCCGAACGCCTTTCCTATCAAGCATTAAATTTTACTAGATCTTTAGATGCAGCAGAAATAGAGTGGATATCGAAAGTAAGTCCAAAAGCTGTCCCATTTTATAGATGCAAGTATTCCATTCAGGCCCCAAGCATTTGAGATGAAGGATTCCCAATCGGTATACTAGTCAATCCTGGTACTGTACCATGCATGATGTGTGCATGACATGTGAGGCTTGTATGAGTTGTCCTGAAAATTCTTGTGAGTTGGAACAATACTGCCCATCAATGTTTTTTACCAACCAACACACATGACTACTCTTGGCATGGAAGGCATGTGGCTAATTTTCAAGGCAACATAATAATCTTTCACCTGGAGTATCATTGAAGAGAGGTAACAAACAAATCATTGCAGAACTTAGGTCCTGTGTCAATGGCTCTGGAGGTCCAGTGTGTGGGCTCGTCTACTACTCATATCATTCCTGTTGTGGGACACGTCACAAGACCTGTATTAACACTTCAACCCAGTGTGTTGCACTTGTGTAAGAGATTCATTATAGTCGGTGGGAAAGGGACACTCAAAATATTTTTAATGTGTAACTCGAACATGTGCAGGTGAAGATGCCATATACTTGAATGTACGACATCAATTTGTGGCCACTTTGGTAAACCACAGTGGCGTATCTGGTGAATTTGCATGGGCACAAGCCATTGGTAAGAGCAAGTTCCACACAAGAGTAGAAGTGGAGCCATCTCAGGGAAGTGTTCCTGCATTTGGGACAATGGAGATATGCATTACTTTGGTGGCAATGGAAGAGGTGAGTGTGTTTCACATCTGTACTATTTGTCGAAAGAAAAGTGTTCTTGCCTAGAATGCGTTATTGTGACTCCACTTGTTATCAGACTTACCTTACCTTACCTTACCTTACCTTACTTACCTTAGCTGTACAGTTTCCTCTTTTTTTCCGTAACTCCTGCAATATTATTTTGTTGCACCATGAGTTGGGGGTCACCAAACATGTCTTGAAGAGAGACCCTTTTTGTATGACACATATAATGCAGGGAGAAGTAGATGACCTGTGGCTCCCTTGTTGTGTGGAGGGATGCCTTACTCCACTGTTCACCACTTGGCGAGGTGTGGTTGTTGGCTTGATTCTCAAGGCAAAGGTGGTTCCTGTGGAAATAGAAGAGGACCATTTGGGAAATTATCTTGATGAGGCTGAGACCTGGTTAATGAAGGAAGGTCATGTGAAGATGCCTGAGGTAGAGGAGAAAAAAATTGAAGTGGAGAAAGAAATGGTAGAAGATATTGAAGAGAAAGAAGTGGAAATCTTCAAGTCAGAGGTCAATATTTCTGTACCAGAATTGCCACCAGGCCCATCTGAACCCATCGTACCAACACCAAGTGTGAAGCCCTTGAAAGACGCAGCATCTAGCAAGAAAATGATTGTTTCCAAAGAGAAGGGTCCCAGTAGTGGAGGAAAGCAAAAGCTGAGTACCAAACCTACGCCTAGAAAGGATACTCTGAAATCAGGAGGGTCACACAGCTCTCTTGGTGAGTGCAAGTTATCTCATTTTAACAATAATTATTACAAGTTACAGCAGACTGCAAAATACATACCTACGGTATGGCCAGATTCCAGGGGATCTAATTTGTATTTCCATGTATATAATGTACCCCCGCGAGCATAAAGATGGAGACGTCAGGCCCTTTTTTGACCTTGCTTTATCCGACTCAAATTAATGAACTCTTTTTGGACCGAGTTAGCTGCATCAGGCATGTGTTCGTGTATTTATGACAGTATATTTGATACCGTAATAGCTGCAATTGGCAGAGCAGCCTGCCGAAGGTGAGGGCCTGCCGTCTCCATCTTTATGCTCGTGGGTGTACATATCATATTATGCAGCAGGTGCCTGAAATAAATTCCCATACAGATCAAGGTTTAGTTCTACAATATAATTATCATGAATCTTACGTACCTCTACATGTCCCATTGTGTGCCTTGGTTTACTGCACAGAATCAGAGTGCTCCTACTTCAGTGTGTGCCCAAGCAAGTTCCCAAGCAGCCCCACCTACTTCGACTACAACCCTCCTAGCGTAACTTCATCACAAGAATCTTTGTCTGACTTCTTGTTTTGTGAAGATGAAGAAGTGCAAGACCAAGAGACAGCGCCACAGGAACAGGAAGAACCTGCATTTGTTGATTTTGAATGTGTCCCCTTGGGAAAAGGTAAGTAATTTCTCCAGCCAGATGGCAAAGCCACTTACTGGATAAAAGGACAATTTCCAGGGAAGACTGTGCATAAAAATTTAGTCTGCATGGAATCACCTTTAAAGGATGTGTGTTCATTATACCCCAATGATGGATTTTTGAGTGCGTGCCCAAATTAATGCCAATGACATTTTGTGAAACAGCTTGCCTCTAAGAGTGGAATTCATGACAACTAGTATTAGATGTTATAAATGTATTCTGTAATGTTATCATATTTTTTTTCAAGCTGTAACAAGGAGGCTTCAAGTTTGGAATGAGACTCCTATCACAACAATGTACTCAGTTGAAGCAAAACACTTTCCAGCGTCCAATTTTGATCCTCAGGAAAATCTTGAAAATCGTTTGGACCAGCTTATAAAACAGAAGAAGGAAGGTAAATGGGCATCAGTTATTATATGTATTTACATCTGCTGTCAACAGAACATAGTTTGCGTTTTTACCAGTATCATCATAAACACACTGTACATTATAATATTACATACAGCCACTGTCATGGCTATTAATGAAAACTAATACTAAGGTTTTCTTACTTATTTGTAATATATACAGAGCGACAACAATGTGAAAATTTAACCCTTTTACCTTACGCAGGAGACAAGCAGGAACAGTACCTGTCCCACGGGAAAGGCCTGGCTTTTGTGTTCAGTCCAAAGGAGGGTGTCCTGGAAGAAAACGGGAGCATGGTGGTGGACATTACTGTTCACTCAGACATGTGGGGTACCTATGAGGATAACATGATTATCACGTTTGCAATGAGTCGTAGACCCTTGATCATTCCCCTTCGGGTCCATGTTGAGGGATGCCCACTTAAATTCTATCTGGTGCCTGAACCCCCACCAAACATTATTAGGCAAGTGCAATGTTCATGCTTCATACTAACACAATTATTTTTTTGTGACTGGGAATGCAAAGCTCATGGCCCATGCACACCACCAATTATATTTCCCAATCAAGCAGTGCAAGGTGGGTAATTATTAAATTGCAATTTAAAAGGACCTGCTTGCTTGGGAAAAAGATGTGACTATGTGAATGGACCTTTACCCTTTGTAATGTTGCCTCTACATAAGCCCTACAGTCATGAGCACAGGGTTGGGAGGACATAATATAGTTACAAATGTTATCCCCGAAATAATAATATAACAACCAAGGGGTAAGTCACTTGGCAGTTAAGCGTACAAAGGACTGGTAAAAAGCCGGACTTGAGCCTGGACTTGTCAGACTTGGCGCCTTATACCGTACAACAGACTTGACGAGTGATTTACCGCTTGATAACAACCCACTTAGATCACCTTATGCTGCGCACACTCTCAATGAGAGGTGTGTGAAATACTCATGCACATTGAAGCACTTCATACCCATGGTAGCAACAAAAGACTTTTTATATAAGTACTTTTTATACAGTTATCCTCCTTTTTGCTAGTGACAGTATATAAGTTGGCAACATCCTACATGGCAAAATAATTTGTTGACACTACAGGTTAACAATATTACAAGACCCGTTTTGCAGGTAATTCAGTGCGAGCCCTCATCATTTTCCTTCTCCCTGCAGGATAGGGCATCATGCAGGCAATGTGAAAGAGCCTCTAATCCGTCGTGCCAAAATTTACAATGCAAGTCCTGTTCCCTTCGTCTTAAATTGGCAGACCCTGATAGACCTTGGTGTGGAAGGGGAGCCCACTATGGAAGGGGATTTTAAAGTGGATGACCGCAGAAAGGCTCTTCCTCTGGAGGAGGATTCTGTTCATTACAAGTTGCCAATCTCATTTGAGCCCAAGTTACTCTCCATACCTGCGAAAAGTTTTGCCTGGGTTAACATTATTTTCCAACCAATGTTTGCCTGGGAAGCTGTGCAGAAGCCAGATGAGGAGCCTGTTGAAGTGGCTGAGGATCAACGATGTGATATGGATGGTATCAGTATGTTGAATCCAGGGACAGTTCCAGAATTAAAAACTGTCAACCTCCTGACCTGGGCATATATGATCACACCTGGAAGAGAGACCTTCTTGTAAATATTGCACTTCTTTGTGCTTTTATGCATTTTTGAGAGTGCCACATCATGGTGGTATTAGTAATTATTGTTGGATTAATTTTGTGTTCAGGCTGTCAACACCATCGTTTATGTCAATGGAAGAGATGCCTCCTGTGCCCCCAAATTCTCCCCGAAAGGGTGTGAAGCATCCCCGTGCGCCAGGTTTGTCACGGATGTTTAAGGCACAGGATTGTCCCCATGAGTGGGAGATAAATCCATTCGTTGTTGAGGCCACTGCTGCTGTGGGATTTCCTACCCTGCAGATTCAGAACTTGACTGATCCCATCAAGGTTGGTATTGGTACATTCAACAGGACTTATCATTTATTTATATCCTAGAATTGTTTACATAATTTTATAGTTTCTACATGCACATAATGACTTAATGAACAAATTACATGTAATTATTGATTCAATGCTTCAAGTTGGAGTAGATATTGCCACTGTTGTAACACAGCCCTTATAATGATTCTTGAATCCTCCACTTAACATTAGTTCCAGATAAATACTCAACTTACATGTGCATGAATTTTTGGACTTTAAAAAAGATAACTGAAGATGTTATCACAGATTCTTCAAAATTTAATATGAACAAAGGACTCCTACATCAGTGACTAGTTTTGAAGGATCTTCATGTAGGACTGCTGCAATATAGGCTATCTTGGTAGTGTTTTTTGGGGGAATGTCAATAATAACAATGCAGTTGCAGCACCAAAATTTTATAAGATTGTAACACTTGCACATCAGCAATAGTAACAACTCTGATTTAACTCGATTGGTCGAGTGTCTTCAGTATGTAATGTGGACATATACTGGCATTTAAAACTTGTTGGTTGTAACTACTCTAAGACTTCTGCAACTGTTCCCAAAGGTCTTAGACCATGATCTGCAAGATGCCATAATTTTCAACCGGGAAATTAAGAAGCATGGCCGACTGAAGCTGGTGAACAGAAGCACTATTGCAGTGGATGCCATTTTGGACATTCGGAAACCCTACTCCATAGTTGGGATTTACACTCGAGGGACAAAAATGTAATCAGTCATTAACATTGTTTTGGTTAATTGTTGCACTGATCCTAAATTTGCACAAAAATTTGCAGCATGAACCCTCCTTGGATTTTTCACCTCCCAGCCAAATCGGCAGCTGAACTGGAAGTGCAAGTGACCTTTGGGCACAAGCAACTGCATGCAGCACTCACGGCTGCTTACTACCGAAAAGTGAAGCCCATTGGCTGCCGACTGGTACCAGTGCCAGAATTTGCAGGCCGTGTGGAGGCTGAGTTTGAGTGTGTGTTGCAGGTCAAATACTCTAGAGGAGCTCTGCAGGTGAGATTTTGAGGGAAATTAAGCTGATAATAATTAATTGCTCTTTGTTACTGGTTTTAGAAGCTGCAGCTCATGTCGAGCAGAGGCCACTCAGTAAATGCTATTGACTAAGCCAATTGGATTATAAATGAACAGGTTCAAATGACATTTTTGCAGCACTAGTGACTAGAAAATCATCTATTCAGAGTGAAAAATCTTCGCTAGGGCTTTATCACAAGCTTCGTTTCCCCAAAATGATGTGAAGGATCATTATGGGTTTTTGTTTATTGGACAGTGTAGAAATAAATGTAAATGTCCATGTATATCATTAAACTCTGATTTTTAAACTTATTTAATTGAGTTTTCCATAAGTTGAAGTTTCTTTCTGGTCCCTTGGAGATTCCAGTAGAGATGATTCCACTAATTTATATTCCTATTGTGCAATTTGTACCAATATGATTTATTTGGTGAATTTTTTTATTCAATAAAAGATTTTAAAAGGTATGAAACCATTGGCTGCAGTCTCCGTAGTGACCAATTTGGTTGTCTTTCTGCATTGCTGCACATATGAGTGGAAAAAAAAACTTATGCTGTGCTTGCAGTTGATTCCATGTGACTCTGCAGTTCCTTGCCAGGGACTGACCTTCTCCAATCAGTGAAACTTCACTCTCTACGCTTATTTTTAGCATAAGTGGTAAACAAGTGCGATAATTTTCTCAATCCTCCTTACAGCTGGCACTTCTATCCGCATACATAACCTTGTCCCGCCTGTACATACCCCAGTTTGGAAAGGATATAGGGTCTGTTAAAGTCAACCGCAAGAGGACAAAGACACTGAAGGTCTTCAACCTTACAGGTTGGCTGCACCTAATTTTTTACAAGATTGTTTTTGACAAAAAAATAACAATTGCATTTATTTAATCCCATGCTCTTTTGAAATTCCAAATGTAGATGAGAAAGTGCTTATCAAGCTTCACCCATATGATGTGGAATGTGTTGCTTTGAGTCCATTCACTATTACACCTACGCTAGGGGAAGAAATTACTGTACCAGCACTCGGTCACATCGACATCACCATCACTTTTGCTCCTCAGTATGTATTACTGTACTAAATTTTAGCATTGACTGAGGAGGCTACCTGAAAAAGAACTCTATAGACATTAGAGCTACACTAAAGTACAATGTATAATGGATTACAAAAATTAAGAGAAATGACAGATAAGAGGCACATCCTGTTCTTGCCATCCACAGATCTGCTTCTGCGTTGCGAATATGTTGCTTAGATAGTGGGTGCTTCACCAGTCAATGTTACTGAAGAGTGTATAAGTAGATATAAGTGCATTGCATTTTAGAACTGGAACATTGAAATTTGTTCAGGATCCCCTATGCTATAGCTTAACAAGCATCTGTATAGATGTGTATGCATGATACTGTAACTTACAAGCATATTAATGACAGTCCATGCATTTTCCAGAGTAAAGTAACATCCTAGCCAGCATAATATAAGTTATTATTATTGACATTCAGGAAGTTCATTCTCATTTGTTGCTTTATTTTTTAACACAGGAAAGAAGTTGAAACAGTTGAGGTATACTTCCTTGAAGAGGTGGACGTACTTGCTTATGAGCTGGTCTTTCATGGCGTTGGGGAATTTAATGAAGCTCTTCTGAAGTCACATCGCAAAAAATAAATCCATTTTATCTGTTCATCTTAACGCTCCTTGAACTTCTACTTATAGTAAGAATACAGGGTGGATTGTACGTATTGTAACAGATATAATAGATCCTAATTTGGCACCGATTATCTTTATAAATGGGAGTTTGACTAGGTCCCCACATGACCCCCTTTGCGGACTTGGCAGAGTTGATACCGGGTGCTCAATTCCTGCCACGTGTTTTGTAACATTTCCGGAGTGATCTGTGCGAATGGTGCAGACATTTTCATGTTCAGGTCATCTAGGCTTTGAGGTCGTTGTCCATTGACAATATTCTTCACAAATCCCATCACAAATAAATACACTTTTCAAATGATCCCTACCCAAATGGATCACCCTGTACATTAAAATCTCAGTTTTTATGGTTCAGTTGTCCAACGTCACAGTAGGTGCTTGTGGAGAGGGGTGAGTGCCAGATATAAACTTGAGAAAAGCAGCTCCTGATATGTGTCTGATACTTCCATGCATTATCATAAGGTCAGCCAATTTGAGGATTAAGAAAGGTCATCTGACTAGTGGCCTTAAGTAGGATATACCATGGTGTAGTTTTGCAGGGTTTAGTTCAAGAGCTAAGAAAGCCAGGTTGGGTATGTTTGAGCCGTCCCAGATGGGTGTGCTGGCATGATTTGAGGGGGTGTGAGTCCCACACACGTCCCAGTCTTCAGTGCAATGCGGAGGGACATGGATCCAGTGAGGGAGGCCTTTCGGGCGAGGAAGAAGGCCTTCTGGTGCAGGAGGAGGATCTTGCTATTCCTTGTTGCCCTCTACTTGCTCACTGGAGGACTTGAATATGGTTAGTTTAACAATAATATTTGGTAATAAAGCACTTAAAATAATTTGAAAGTGTTTCTTTTATACTTTAAAAAGTATTGTGATCTTCTAAAATATGACAGCTGATGTATTATGGAGATTGGTGATCTAATGCGGAGGATGAGAGAGAAAAGACTAATAAGAATTTCTCTCTCTGAAACGAAGGGTTTGGTATTTTGGCAAATATTTTTTAAAACACTGATTCCGAATATTATTTTTTTTGCAAATTCATGGCATGAGCAAATACCACCAGATTTTGGTTGTAACATGCTTGATTGAATGTGGTAGAAAATATGGTAGTACTGTGTTGCCGCTACACCTACTGCAGTTCTCAGGAACTTATCAGAGAAGGGCTAAATGATTGCCATCATATTTTTCCTTGTGGCTTTTCACCTCTTTGCTAAGACTTGCTGCTGGCTTTTAAATACAACCATTTTTGACTGAAAATTTTATGCTTATGTGATGCTTGTTACCAAACCCAATGGTTTACAGTATATGGAATCATTGATATTTTCTGATTTTGGATGCCCAACATGGCAAATGAATTAACTTCTCACTTTAATAAATATCTCTTGTGATGTTTGTTACAATCACTTACAGAGTTACAGTTAGTGTATGAAATCCAATCATGTTTTTAAAATACTTGGATGATTTCAGATGTCATTCTAAGTCAAGGTCTGATATCAGTATCTGAATACTATAAGCTGTATAATTAATCTCAAGTTTCAGTGCATAATGATGCAATATGTTAAAGTGATGATGCAATTTTTTGACAGCAAAAAACCTGTAGGCACACAATTTTCCTGAGTTTCAACCTTTAACAGACAGCATTTGTCTAATTTTTTCATATCAGCACGCACAATACAGGAAGACCCCATTTTATGGCAGTTTTTTTGGCGTTTCACATTAATGACAATTTCCAAAGGGCCTTTAGACAAGGAAAATATTTTTCAAATGGGCAAAAAAAGCAGAAATATCAAAATATTCAAAACAGTAACATGTCACTGTCACAATGTTTGTGAGTACTATTATAAAGATAAACATGCAATAGACGCTTTTTTTTCTTTTTAGTGGTGCATTAATTGTGGCAGTGTTCAGAGACATAATTATATGGTACTGTCTTATTAGTCTCTGCACCCTGTCTGCACTCCCTGAAGTCCTGGAGCCATTGTTACAAAACACTGCATCTAAATGTCCTGCAGTTCTTGACAAAGAAGGGAAAGGAACCCTCTGAACCTGATGACCTCCAATGTGGAACCCTTCATTATAAGTGCATTAAAAGTCGCAAATACTGTCAGTAAAAAGGAGCAATATTATTATGGCACATGGGAAAATTTGGAAAATTTTGGAACCTATCTCATTCACTGGTATTATAATTTGGTCTCATTTTATGATGTTTCTCTTTACAACGATGTTTTGCTGGAAACTAACCCTTCCATAAAATGAGGGCTACATGGTCTGCATTTTTGGGAGTTCCTACAACAGATGAGCCGCATATGCCGACATTTATTATCAATGTGAAAGGAGACAGCTTGGCTGACATGAGCTTTGACGTAATAGCAGTAATCTAATGGTAATAGGTTATCTGGGAGGGTCACAGCCACATCCTAACTGAGGTGGTTTGTACCAGTCATGAACTGGTAGAGTTAACTCAAAGTGTACTCAGATCTGTTACTTGAGGTCACAAGCACATATATTGCACTGAAGCCCTAGATCTAGGTGACATTATCATATCATGCATAGCAGGAGGTCATCAATTTTTCTATTGCTTATGCTGCATTTTGCTTTTTATGCTTACTGACTTTTTTTTTACATTTTCAGTTGTCATATTTCCTACAGCATGGAGTTATGTGCAGAGTCTTGGCGCAGAAAGTGGAGACATACTTGGATTCACAGTCTCCAGTAAGAATGAGAAAAGCACTATTGTTATAGCCAACATCCCTGCTTCTCTGGAATAGCAGTCATGTTCTTTGATTTTCAGGTTACAGTGCGAGTGCAATGGTGGCTGGAATAATTGGCGGAAGGATAAACGACCACTATCCGAAGAGTACCAAGACACTGACATTGATCTGCATGGTGTTCATGATTGGTGGAAACATTCAGTATTTAGCAGGGATCAGCATCACTAATATCATTGTTAGCCGATTCCTTTGTGGTGAGTGAGTGCGCTCCATTGGAATGAGGGGAAGAGTCCAGTGGCCTATCACATGATAAAACCACTTATCTTTGTTTCCCAGTGTTGTGAGGAAAGGGATGTTAGCTGATGACTATGCCAACTAGCATTATCTATTTGGCACTACTTTAGCTGTACTGTACTTGAAGCCATTTTTATAATATTGAATTTTTTTTAAACCACATCTACTGATGCATATCTTGATGCTCTGATTTAAATTACACATATACTCAGTAATAGTTACAAACCTTTATTATTATTATTATTATTATTATTATCATTATCATTATAGTAATATTATTATTATTATAGTAATATTATTATTATTATAGTAATATTATTATTATTATAGTATTATTATTATTATTATTATAGTAATATTATTATTATTATTATAGTAATATTATTATTATTATAGTATTATTATTATAGTAATATTATTATTATAGTATTATTATTAATAATATTATTATTAATATTATTATTAATAATAATAATAATAATAATAATAATAATAATAATAATAATAATAATAATAATAATAATAATAGGGTGTAGTGCACCGCACAACGATGGGCATCTGGCACAGTGCCTTTATTTTAGCTTATGTTGTACAAGCTGATACAAGTTGGTCCTTCAGCCTTAACACCAGAGTACCGTGAGCGAGGGGGGCGGATGCGATGGGTGGGATGGGATGTGCAATGTGCAGTGTAATGTCGTTGCTTGGTCATTTAGTGAACTTCCCCCGGTGGTTAGTCTCAAGGAATCCCACCCTAGACAAAGCCAGAGACGACCCAACTCTGCACGAGATGAAGGGGGGAATGCCCGGGCTTGGTATCGAACCTGGAACCCTTACATCCGTGGGTGCGTAAGTTACCACAGCGCCACTCCACATCCCCTACAAACCTTCATTAGGTCCAACTGCCTCCTCTGATATTCACATGCAGTGTTTTCATTCCCCATTGCATTGCATGCATTTTGTAACATGGATATTTATATTATCACATTTTAATGACTACAAATTGTTTTAGTTTTGTTAACAACTTTATTGACTTGGTGTAGAGTAATTTTTTAAAGTGCTGATGATTGTCACTTTCCAGATAAATGGTTTTAACATCTGATGACTGTCACCCTTCTGTCATATTTACTCTGTTCATAATACGTAATAGCAGATGCATTATTTGTGGTTGTTAGTGCTGAAAAATAATGCAAATATTTTATGTTGTCCTGCTGGATAAGCAGAAATCATGTAGTTATGCAACTTTACAGTGTCTTCTTGCATTAATCGCATTTTTAAATATTCCAGGGTTGGGTACGGGTGCAGGAGGTGCCATGTTGGCAGACATATGCAGAGTGACAGACCAAAAAGAGAGAACAGCCATTCTCTCATTTGTGAATGCAGGTCGTCAAATGGGGATCCTGATGGGGCCTGCACTCCAGGCACTTTTAGAGGTGTTTCACTTCCCCATTGGAGACTTTCGGGTCACACCTCTGAATGCCCCAGGACTCTTCATGGCTGGAGTGTGGGCTGTCTTTGCCTTGCTAGTTCTCCTTTTCATGACTGATCTGACCCAGGAATATGAATGGCTGCTGGGTCAGGAAGAAAGGCTCAATGGAGGGGATCACAACCAGCTAGGGAATGATGATTTGGCACGTGACATATTGCACGGATCATATGGGAGTTTCAGCCAAAGCAGTTCCAGTAGTGGTATCTGGGAGGAAGAGAGGCCATTGTTCACTCACTCTCTGAGTGTTGGAGACTACAGCATACAGCAGGAACATCCTGTCACCATTAGCGGAGTGCATCACATCCCCACAGAAAACCGAATTCCAACACGGGTTGTGCCTGGATTCAGGCAGTATCTCTCTGGTAAATCCATGAGTGTTCATTATTTCAAATTGTTGGAAGATTTTATAGTCCCATCACTTATAGTCCCATGTCAGCTCCTGTAGTTAAAGCACCCGATTCGCAACATTTGGGTAATAGGCAACCTACAGTACAAGTCCCATCACCTGATAATAGACCAGTGAAATTGGTGCAACCAAATTGTATCATGTTGATTTTTAAAAACTTTGAAATGTTCCACTTGCAGTTTTTGCTCATATTTATGAAATGCTTCTTTTCCAGAATTCATGTATGATACGACCATAGTGTTGCTGGTCATACCATTCATTCTATACTTTTGTGAGATTGGACTTGAAGTGAGTACCACTTTTCCACTAGAAACATGCAGTTTTGGTGATCTGAAGTGTGTTGATATTGCAGACAGTGATTCCTGTGATCACTCAAGAGAGCTTCCACTTCACCACTTTCAATGTCAGCCTGGTTTACATGGGAGGAGGGATTCTGTCCCTTTTATCCTTTGGACTTCTGGCAATCCTGAGCAGGCATCATGTCCCTGACTGGTTTATGGTCTTGTTTGGCTGCGTTCTCATGATCCTTGGGTGCATATGGTATATTGTGTACATACCTCACTTCAAATCAGGTATGAACTGCTGAAGAGGATTTTAAAATATTCAAGCACAGGCACTGTAATTATGTCAATCACGATTTTCAGATGATTTGGATTATCTGCCACAATTTCTGGCTGGTATAGTACTGTTTTTTGTCGGGTTCCCAATTGCTGGCACTGCAAGCATATCACTGTTTTCCAAGGGACTCAGCAATGAAACACAAGGTATACTTAAAAGTTTTCATTGCTGCCAAAATGAACTGTGTGTTTCTTAATTTCCTTCTTAGGTTTTGGACATGGATGTAGACGTGCTGTGACTTACTTGGCTCTGATTTTGGGACCCACTTGGTCTGCATCAACAGTGAACACACCTAACTTGTACCTCTGCGTCACTATAGCTCTTTTCATTATTTTTATGGTCAGTATTTTTTGCCTCATTCACATATCCTGTTATTGTCGTGACGTATTATTGGTACGGTACTGGTTTTTTTTCTTTCAACAACAGGCAATGTACATAATGAGTCTTCCTGGACTTCGGGAGATTGAGAGCAAGCAGCACCATCGGGTTCTGAGTGATGAAAGCGCCGAGGAGGAAAAGCGATCTCTTATGGCCAGCGTAGAAGCAATGCTTTCTTAGCCGCTACTATTTTCAAACTTAAAAAAAGACATCACTGAAATACAGACGGAATGGTTTGCAGTCACAACAACTGCATTGTTCCACATAATAAAAATAACATGCGTTCTTTGTATTTTTACAAAATCAAAAAAGAGTTTAAAACCCAACCTGACTAATACCCGAATATGACCTTGCGTGTCTTTGTGGATATAAAACCTCAGATAACAGCTATACATAATATTAACACATAATTACGTGGAAGACATCCGTCCCAACATTTTGACATCTAGTCGGATGCACGTACAGTACAGCTGAAGAACAATTATTATTTCGGTCACGTGCGATAAGTGCATGACCTTCACATTTCGAATATTCCCTCCTTCACATTCGTCTGGCAACAGTGTGACCTTCCTTCATCAGGGGGAAGGAGGAGGAGGAGGGAAGAGAGTGGGGAGGAGGAGGAGGGTTTAATAGCTTCCAAGATGGCGTCCGAGAGGTTAGTGATAATCGAGCTGTCGTAACGGACCGCATACTTTTTTTTTTTGCGGCTGAGGGACCTCCTGCTGAGAGGGGACAGGCAACGGGCAGGCCGGATGACGTCCAGGGGAGTCGTCGCCTTCTCTGGGGCGGTGGCAGCTGCAGGTTGGTGCGGAGTGGTGCGGAGTCAACAGGAAAAAGGCAGTGGAAAAACTTCCCGCTTCCGCGTTCGATTATTATTGATAATGATGTTGGGGGGAAAGAAATTGATTGAGCTGATTAAGCTGGTCTCCCTGGTTGACCGAGGGTGTCATTGGGCTTGCTTTTCAGGTTCGTCACTCTTGCTAGCTGAGGCCCAGTATGCTTGACAAATGCCGTCCACGATGTATTCCTACCCACCATCTCCGCTGCTGTCGGACAGGATGGTCCGCCTGCCCTCTGCCTTCTGCTATGACTTTTGGCAGCAGGAACCCACTGGGCCTAATGTCCTTCTCGACTGTCTCATGCCCAATGGGCTCCTCATCCCACTCGAGGTACCAAGGGATGCCAGCCTGCAAGAAGTCAAGGAGGTTTGTATTTTTAATTAAATGTAGTTGTTGTGCCTCATGCCCAAATTGTGACCATTTCCATGTTACAGGAATTATGGGCAAATTTGTCCATGAAATCTCACTGGCTGAATAACGTAAAGTTGCAGATATGGTATTATCACCCCAATTTATGCGATAATTCTATTTATAAAATTCAATGAAAAGTCCAGCTGGATTTCCTTAAATTCAGAGTCCATAGTTCACTAAAGTGCCTTATGTATAAAGCTGATCGCATTAAAAGCAAAGCAGTGTGGAATGATGCAGTGAGGATCAGCTCTAGAATGATTTTCTTACGTTGGGTGGTAATTTTCAGGAGTTGTGGGAGAAGGCAGCGGAGATCCCCCCACTGCAAGGAATTCTACGTGACATGGGCTCATACAACTTCTCCTGCATCAACAACATGGCAGAGAATGAGGAGCTGATGGATGAGAACCGACGGCTGTATGAAGTCAAGCCATTCATTAATGTGCTGCGAGTGGTGGAGAGGAAAGGGGACAAAGCGGATCAGCTTCTAAACGCACAGATCAGCTTGCTCATTGGAAAAGGTGCTAATTTATCTGTTTCTCAAGTATCATGCTTTTATTGCGGAATCTTAATGCTAAATGCACCATCCGTAACTAGATTATAGAGGCACACATAAGAGAGGTTTCCCACATTATTAATCTTGACCCATTATTGCTAGGTTTACACGACTTTGACCGCCTCAAGAACCCAGAGGTGAATGACTTTCGTTCAAGGATGAAAGTGTTAGCTGATGAGATGGCAAAGGAATGGCAAAGCAAGTCTTGGGTGGAGAAGGTCCGATTCCAATTTCCTGCCCGTCTTGCCTCTTCTCCTGAATTCCCTGAAGTACTGCAGGACAAGCTGAAGGACTCCAACCTCATTGTCACTGTCAAATTTGACAATATGGATGCCACTGCTACATTCACCCTCAGCATTCCCCACACTATGACTGTACACCAAGTATTGGTGCTGGTTTTGCACAAGAAGTCTGTCAACCTCAACTGCCAGCTGGAGAGGCCTTCAGAGTTTGCCTTGAAGGTTGCAGGAAGCGAGGAGTACCTGTTGGGCGATATCCCAATTGGCCAGTTTATGTACATACAGGAGGCTGTGGCAAAAGAAATTTCACCAGTCCTTGTGGCTGTATCCATGGACTGCATCCCAGGTGAGTAACGTGTTAAATGAGAGGGACACTTAGAGCGACTTAGAGTGACTAACATTGAACTTGGGTAGGTTATTTCTCTACATTATGATTAGTGCACATAGGTAATGATAATTTTTTCACCAACCAGTTGAGCCAGAGAACCCATATGAGAACCCTGATGACTTTCGTACAAAACAACCTTCCTTCTCCACTTTAACACTCCGCAAGCGAGCAAAGACCATCTCATCTTGGACAGTAGAAGAGCATTTCTCTTTCCGTGTCAACTCTGTCCGGAAGTTGAATTGCGAGGCCCCAGTGGAGGTGGTGGTGGAGGCTGGCCTCTTCCATGGGGGACGCTCCCTTTGTGAACCTCAGAAGACGCGACCAGTACCTGCCTCAGAGGAAGGTGGACAGTGTGAATGGGAAGAGGACCTGCAGTTTGACCTTAAGGTAATTATTATGTAATAGAGAATGGCATCCTAGCCTACATGTTGCAAACCCATGTAAAAAATTGTCATTTTTAAATGAATTTTGGTGTTTTTTGTTTAAAGAAATAAATATTAGTTTTCGAGCTATGATTGATCTAAGATCATAATAATTATACGGTATCGTATTGCCCTCTGCCGTAACTGTTGTCCCAAAAAAACATGGTTGCTTTGTTGCCTGACAACGGAATCGAATGACCACAAGGCAACGACCTGCTGACGTCACGCCCCCGTTTTTCCCGTCAATTTTTTAGTGACTTTTTAACCCCTGATAATTTATCTAGGAATGACATTTTGGTGCCGAAAAGTGGTGGAATGTAGGTTTACATGTATTGTTGAGCTATTCATGTACAAATTACCCAAATCCCAGGCCAAGGGTAGGACCCCATTCATTAATCTCTTGCTTTTAATACATGGGTGCTCAGACATCCAATACAATTCACCAATTTTCTGATTAATGGTCAGTGTCAGTTTTTAATATTGATAAATTACTTTGCAGGTGTGCAACATGCCCCGGATGGCCCGCCTCTGCCTGGTGGCATATGAGGTGTCTAAGAGTGCCAGAGGGGTGCGAGCTCGTAGAATGAGAGGGGACTCCAAGCAGGAGCTGTTTGTCAATCCATTGGCGTGGGTTAATTCCACTGTGTATGACTTTCGGAACCAGCTCAGGACAGGGGCAGTTGCTCTGCACATGTGGACGTATGCAGAGGATGCCCAGAATGATGACTTACTGCATCCCTTGGGAACAGTTGTGTCCCATCCAGATGTAGATCATGCCACAGGGCTCACCATCACTTTTCACAGGTAATCTACCAATGTAAAGAGGATTTTTCTAAACTCTAAAACGGAGAAAACGTAGCTTCATGAACTGTGAACAGCTGTCATGTTGTAGTACAGTACATGACTGTAGGCACCTTCTGGCCATTGAGTCAATCACATGCTATAGTTTGTACAGATCCCAGGTTTTTATTGAGTAAAGCATCAATGGAGATGTGTTTGATGTTTTGTACTGGAGGGCATTATTTGTGTGAATGTTTGTAAGACTCAGCGATAGAAGTAGCTTATTTGCCTACTAATTTTCACAGTTAATTATTTGTGATCCACACGAATGGTGCCCTTAACCCACTGTGCTGGTGCTTAATTAATAAGTTGTTTTCTCTACTGTGCATGCCACTAGTTCCATGGGACTTGAAATGTGTCCTCGCGAAACAAAGGTGAGATTGATGAATTATGCGAAAAAGAGTCAAATAAAGTACACTGGACATGGCCATTGTCATTATTATTTTGAATTTACATCCATAATTATTAAAATCTGTCAGCTGCAGGTACAAATTTTATACAGAAATACTCTTGCATGAAGTATGTTCTAAACAAAAATGTGATACAGGTGTACTCCATAGAGCTTTTGCCGTTTCACAACATCAGTAACCACATAATTATGCTGTATATTGTTTTTAAAGAAAGTCCTTCAACATGTTCACAGGTTTCATATGGACCGCACAGTGATTTACCCTTCAATAGACAAGCTGGTAGAGCTGGCTGGAGAGTTGGAGGATGAGCCCCAACAGGGCAAGCTGAGCCTGGAACAGCTCCGATTGCTAAGTGAGCGAGATCCTTTACACGAGATGCATGAGCAAGAAAAGAAGCTGGTGTGGTCCATGCGTGAGGAGTGTCTTCGGAGCGTGCCTGAGATGCTGCCAAAGCTGCTGGACTGTGTGGAGTGGAATGACCATCGTGATATTGCCAGAGCTGCCTCCTTGGTGCGGAGATGGCCGAAGCTGCCTGTGCATCGAGCTTTGGAGCTGTTGGATTATGCCTATGCTGATGAAGCTGTTAGGAGTTATGCAGTGCAATGCCTGAGAGAGATTGAAGATGAAGAACTCTCTCTGTATTTACTCCAGTTGGTGCAAACACTTAAGCATGAATCTTACTTGCAATGCGACCTTGCTGAATTTCTTCTGAGAAGGGCACTGACCAACCAGAAAATTGGGCATTATCTCTTCTGGCACCTAAGGTTGGGGCGATTTAATATTTTAATGTAAGTGATTAAATCTTTTGGAACTGATAACAATTCTTTGACTCCAGGTCTGAGATGCATGTGCCATCTGTTTCTGTCCGCTTTGGCCTTGTACTGGAAGCTTACTGCCGTGGAAATCAGGAGCATGTACGCATTCTGACACGCCAGATGGAGGCCCTGAACAAGCTTAAGTTGACAAATGAACTGGTGAGGCAGCGACGAGACAAGGAAAAGGGAAAGGCCTTCATGAAAGAATATCTAGCAGAGAACCACTGCTCAGAAGCTTTGTCCAACTTTCTGAGCCCACTCGAACCAAGTCATCGCCTCAGGTATTTCATCATTGCTTTTTCCTCTTAGTCTTTGATATTTTCAGGTCTTACACAGTCATACATCGGGTTTCATTTACTGGGTGTCATTTTAACCAGACCCACTTATTAGTAATTATTGCTAGAATATATTTTATCTAACATTTCTGTAAAGAACACTTCAGCCTGTTTACATTAAGCAATATTTTTCGAGCAATTTCTCAATCTCTCCTTATCTGACTATTGTTTTAGGCTGATCAAGGTGGAAAAGTGTGGTGTGATGGATTCCAAGATGCGGCCATTGTGGACAGTGTTCCAGAATGCAGATTCGCATGGATCGGACATCTACATCATATTCAAGAATGGAGATGACCTTCGGCAAGACATGCTCACTTTGCAGATGATACGAATTATGGACAGACTCTGGAAAGCAGAAGGCCTAGATTTGCGGATGAGTCCATACGGATGCATTTCAACGGATTACAGGGTGGGGCTAATTGATGTAGTACTTGGAGCCGAAACCATTGCCAACATACAGAAGGAGAAAGGAGTGTTTTCAGCCACATGTGCATTTCGGAAAGGATCGCTCTTTGCCTGGCTCAAAGATCACAATGTTGGTGAACAGGCATTGTCAAAAGCCATAGAGGAGTTCACCCTGTCATGTGCTGGATACTGTGTGGCTACGTATGTGTTGGGCATAGCTGATCGTCATTCTGATAACATCATGGTTAAACGCAATGGACAGTTGTTCCACATTGATTTTGGCCACATCCTAGGTCATTTCAAAGAGAAGTTTGGGTTCAGGAGGGAGCGGGTGCCATTCGTGTTGACCCATGACTTTGTGTATGTGATCACCAGAGGACAAGCAAGGAAAGAGGCACCTGAGTTTGAGCGGTTCCAGCAATGCTGCGAGCAGGCTTTCCTGATTCTCAGGCGACATGGGTCATTCATTATCTCCCTCTTTGCCATGATGATTTCCACTGGTCTGCCAGAACTCAGCTCTGAGAAGGACCTCAACTATCTTCGAGACACTCTTGTGAGTTATTCAATTAAGAAAAGAACATGTGGCCTTGAATAATCCTGTTCATACTTTAATTTTGTCTTTTTTCTCCTAGGTTCTGGACTTCTCTGAGCAAGAAGCTCTGCGGCACTTCAAGTCCAAGTTTGATGAGGCTCTTCGCAACTCCTGGAAGACCTCACTGAATTGGGCCACGCACAACTTTGTGAAAAACAACAAGCAATGATAAGTATAGGCAATATGTCACTGTTTGCAACTGCAACTCGCCTTACAGTAATTGCCTTGCTTCCCCAATGCCAAAGTTATGTACGTATCATGTCTTGTGATTTTTAGAACTAAGAAGTATTATTGTAATGAGGCTCAAGGCAAGTTTCAAATAATACATCCGCTCATCCGACTTGCTATTTTCTGGCAATTGATAACTGCCAAGAAAAAAAATGACACGGGTATTCGTCATTTTTGCCCAGTATTCTTAAGCTGTTTTGTTGTGTGTTTATATTTAGAATAAGCCATTTAAACACTTCCAAGTACAATGACATTATAAAAGGAAAGTGAAATACAGTACGTTTCAGTTCAGCTTGGGAACTGATTGTTTGTGAAAAAATGTTGGTCTTGAGTTACCGCAATGGTGTGCATAAATATTTTTGTGTGAAGATTAAGTAAAAATCTGCCATTCCTTGTGAAAAAGGTGTAACTGACATAATTATGCAAGAAGGTCACTGTTACTTCTCTGACTGCAGTAGCACATTGCAGTCCAAAAAGTGACAGTGAACATTCGCACATTAGTGTCACAGCATTTTGTCATGGGGTGGGAGAAGTGTCTCCCTGCAAATCATATTGAAAGCAATTTGAGTGCCTTGTAGGCTAAAACAACGATGCATTTACATTCTTGTGGCATAGAGGGCCACCCCAAGTGACTTAAAAAGTACCATTAAAATTGTACTTTGATCTCATGCCAACATATTTCTTTTTGTAATCATTCCTCGATCAGGAGAGAGATTAAATTGCAATAGACTTGAAACTTTGTACTTGCCAATCCATCATTGACAAATGCATTTTGTCAGCGACGAGGCTGGTTTTTTTGTTGTACTTTTCTGCCCGTAACTACTCACATAATTTTAAGAGAGACAACTGGTCTCCTAGTCACGCAAGGTGAAAGGGGTAATAACTTAACATCACATATGTGTAATCATGTATTTTATTATTTATGGTTTGTGAGACAAATAATGTGCCAAATCTTAAATGTCCAGGACTTACCACCTGATACATACACTTTAGTTCCTGTTTATGTCAATTTATCCCCCAATATTCTGTGATGACTTTTAATGCATAATAAATGGGGTTGCCATGTGAATGAAACATTTTCTTATGACTTGTGCCTGCAACGAATCACAAGGAAAATTAATCCAAGAAGATGGAATGCAAAATAGAGTATGGAGAGAGCCCAGAAATCCAGCACCAAGTTCCCCTCGTTGAAACTGTACTCTTCTAGGACATCACTTCCACGTTGAATACAGGGAGCATTAGAGGCTGTAAACTCACAACCTGCAATGTTACGTCCAAGGTTACGTCACTTCATCTTTTTGTTATTAAAAAAGCATTTAGAGCTGGTTGTATTTCCAATGGTAAAGAGAGAGCACTATTGGCTTCCTTTCCATATGCTTGGCATCATACAAAAAAGATTCAGATGGAACTATTGGGCTGCACCACTATTTGCATATCTGAGTCTGTGATACTCACTGATATTGGTGACTCCATGCCACTGAGTAATAGCAATAGCTTCATTGCAGTACATAAACCAGGAAAAGTACTTGGTCCAACTGACATAGACTGGAAAGGACCTGGAAGAAGTATGAATTTTCATCAAGTTTTATCTTGTTGCATTGATTGCACAGGTAACATGTTGTTTTGCCTTACCTAAGGTTAATGAAAAGCCCTGCTGAGAGCATGAGGAGGTATTCAAAAGGAATAATGTAAGCGAGAGAAACACCCACATTCTCAAATGCAGTCGAAAACGCGCACCCTGGAAGAGAATTAATTTATCAAGAGCCCAGTTGCAAATTGGTTGCAAAAATACTTCTCTGGAGTGGTTAATCTATTAGATATTTTTAGACCACAGTGTACTTGTCCACAGTTTTAACATTTAAAAAATCCAACACATACTTTTATTACAATAGAGTACTGTATTGCAGCTCATATTCTGTATTATTACTTGTTCATTCCCTTATCGCCAAAAGGGGGATTGGAACCAGACAGAAATCCATATTAGGAGAGACAGACACACTCACCAGCAGCTGCTGCCACATTTGCTGTCAGAATGCAGCACAAAGTTGTCAGGATGAAGGCGGTAATGGAGTTTCTCAAGCCAATGAACCAATAGGCAATGCAGGTGAATAAAACAGGTTCAATAATAAATGTAGGTATCTGAAATTCAACATGATTAATATTTCCCGTAAATATGAACCAAACTACAATAAGAACTATACACTGTGAAGGTTTACGTACAACTGAGATTGCTTTGGCAATGTAGTAGGCATCCACTCGATAGACACCTGCTTGATGGTCACGTAAGATTACTGGCAGATCCTGAGGAATCACTTGAATCATTGCGTACATTGAAGGGAAAGTATTTTCTGTGGCAAATAAGAAGATTGCTCCTTGAACTGCCCTTATCCCACCTTGATTGTTGGAAATACCTCCGTAGCACATCCCCATCAACACAGCTATAAACTGTAGGAAGTTAAAAGCAAAAGTGACATTTTTAGTGTGTCACATGCTACCACCACTTTCTACCTACCAATTTTTGGATAGTTCGGACCAAATGCACAGATGGATTCCTGATCATGTGAAGTGTTGACCTCCACAACAGCAGATATACCTGGATGAACCAGTTGGCTCTCGGACTGCAGATAGAACAATATGCAAATAGAATTGCACAAGTCACGGATTGTATTGTACTCACATGTACAATTTCTGGAAGTCTTTTCTCTTAGTATTATCATCTGTTTTGTGAAGTGAGTCAATTTCCATCAAGTCTTGCTTGCAGCTGGCAGACTCCTCGAACTGAAAGGTCATTTCTTCAATGCCTTCTGCATTCTCACCATTTTTTCCACCAATAGCAGCCAGCGTCCGGATGAAGAAATCAGACGGGTTGTATGTATCAGGACATGTGTAACCCAAACTGGAACACAGGAATATTAAGGTTTTAATGTAACACCAGGGTATTTTTCATACAGTACTGCTACCTTTGGAAAAACTGGAATGCTGTTGGACAAGACCCACAGAAGACCAACCGTCCATCACCTGGTGCAAGCAGCAGAATCTTGTGGAATAAGGCTACCAGGTCTGAGGCTGGCTGATGAACTGTGATGATCACTGTCTTGTGATGAGTCTGCCCAAGCTGAGAGAGGAGCTGAATGAGCTCCCTGGCCGAGGCAGAGTCCAAGCCAGAAGTGGGTTCATCACAAAATAGTATAGGAGGGTCCGGAAGCAATTGACAAGCGAGGGAGAGCCTCTTTCTTTCCCCACCAGACAAGCCGACACCTATTCTGCGACCAGACACTCGTTCAAGTCCCAGCTGGTTGAGGACCTTGCGCACTTTGGTGGTGTTTAACTCTTGGTCACTTCCTTGCAGGCGAGCCTAACAAGAATTTTGGTATGGTCAAGGCACATTTCTTCTCTTGAGAAAGGGAGACATTTTATTGACTAACATGTCAGTCAAATAGCTGTACCAGAAAGGTGAGATGCTCCATTACTGTCATTGTATCTATGAAGAGGTCCTCTTGGAAGACGTACCCACTGAGGTGTTGCATGAGATTACCTGAAGTTGGCCTGCCATTCAGACATATTTCTCCATTGACAATCATGGTGCCTGAGTCAACAGAGTGAATGATAAGGTGTGGATTACTGGTGTGCCATAATTATTTACTTACGGGGTGTTCGATGAGCCAATGCATCCATCAGCGTGGTTTTTCCAGAACCGCTGCAATAATGTCACGTAATGAGAATAATTTTACATTGTCAACACACTGCATTACTTGCCTGGCTCCCATAATAGCAAGAATCTTTCCAGGATGTGCAATTCCAAATGCTAAAAATGGAATACAGTTCTCAGTTCACCTTTAACAAGATGTACTAGTTAGTGTGCTAACATGTGACTTACAATTTGTAAGCAACTTCTTTCGAGGTCGAGTTGAATTTCCCCCACATGAAAACCACCGTTTGTTCTTCAGAAACGTGGACACTGACAAATTTCTCCAGGATAAAGTCAGACCTTCACTCAAGTCTTCAGTCTTCAGCCAAGTCTGCAATCAGGTCAACAAATAGATCATCCAGCTTTGACTTTACTCATTGTGTACAAAAATATGTGTTTGAAATTTGAAGAATTATAGCCTACTACTGTCCTACATAATATTGTACACCAACTAATAAATTGGGCATATTATGCAAGTTTGAAGATGTAAGCGTAGTGTACACTTGTTGAAGGTTAAAATAACTTACCTTTTCCTCTTCCATAATTTGTACCTTCCTGTGCACGTGTACCAAACGGATCCTGCGGCTTCACTGTGTGTGCTGATTGTCTCTTGACTCCCAGGCCCCGCCTGCATAAATCGAGTCGAAGGGCCGTGTGTGCGATAATGCTCGAGATTATAAGTCAACTGTAGCATACACTGCATCTAGGTCTGGTGTGAAGAATTCAGTGTCACGCGACATCTCTCGTGCACTATTTACTCTTAAACCCCTTTATCTCGCAAGTGATTGACTGACCCAGATGAAAATGGTGTCACAGTGTTTCATGGAGTCTAATTGAGGGACAGACCGAATTTGTTGGAGATAAAAAATTGTGTTTCAAATTTTTCTGGAATGAAATAGGGCACTTCATATTTCCAAGGATGAGGTTACAGAGGTGAGGGAAAATGGGTCAGATATCTCTAGCTCGAGATAGAAACAGTGCTTGAAATATTTTCCTGGCGTTATATTCCCGCTGTCAATCTTGATAACACAAGTGGCTATTTTGAGGACCAGGGATATAAACTGCGTGCCCTAACATGGAGAGTAGCCTATGTTCATTCCGGAAATTGAGAATGCGTTATGTAAATAATGAAGGTCTGTGGTTTTACAGACTACAGCTGGGTTAACATGGGCTCTGGATGTGTGTATTGCATATCCCTGGATTAGTTTCTCCCAGCCACAGCCTACCTTTGCATGTGTCGATGTGTCAACCCATCTTATCACTGACGGTCAAGAGAGACAGGAATGTATAGGAAAGGATGTAAAGAAATGTATACTCAGCGCACTTTATACAATACCATAAATACAGTGGTTTAGGAAAGAAATAACTTCACTGGATCTACAATTTTTGAAATCAAATCTAATATAACAGTTTTCGAAATTAAGTATTACAGAAAATTACATTGTACGGTACGTTTTGACTAAAAGTGCCAAAAATGCCAGGACGCGGAAGGCCACGATGAGCAGAACGAGAGCGCCGATGTCCAGGTAGAAGTTGTGCGGTTCGAAGTTGAGCGTCATTAGGACCGTGTTCCCATCGGGCATGCAGGAAGAGTTGGACTTACCACACTTGATGTAGTCCACGCCCACCCACTGGTTGATATTCAGAGCCTCGTTTGCGTACAGGAACCATGATACGTAGCGAAGCCATATGAAATACACAGGGACGGACCTGCAGAGAGAAACAGCCAATGTGAAATTTTCAGGAGAATCAAAAGGGGAGGAGATGGGTTTACACGGACATATTTGTCTTTTGGTCGTTCCCAACAATAATGACCGCCAATGGGCAACAGGCTACTCACGCTTTGTTGAGAAAGAAGCCTCCAAAGAGCATGAGAGGAATGATGAGAGGTGGTCCTAGAGACAGGGCGACAGTTATGCTGCTGCTTACACACGAAATCATGTAACCTGGTGACAAAAAGAGAGTGAAGTTACACCGCACATGTTGAACGCCGTCATACATACCGAAAGAAGTGGCTGAGTTGCATACAAGAATGATGATGCCCACGCATATCATAAATCTTTCAACCGAAGGATTGAATCCTACCATGTAGTAACATATGCTGGTGTAGACAATTGGAAGGAATATGTACAAGGGCAACTCGGCCAGAGTTTTGCTCAGAAAGTAGACGTCAGTGCGATACATCCCGTTCGCATGCTCTCGCAAGAAAATGGGCAGCTCCGCACAAAATACCTGCGAGGCACGAGAGAATTAGGAAATTTCATCAACGTCATTGCAAATCAAGTGCATTACATTCATCACTGAGAAGACATTCTGGAAGGTCATGTTGGTGAGAAAGAGGAAGAGAGCTCCGTTTATGTTCATGACGCCTTCTTGGTTAAGAACTTGTCCAAAATATATTAACCCCAACAATAGTGCCACCACCTGCAAAACAATATGTCAAGTGCTGTAATTTCTCTTTTGCCATTTTTCAATTTTTGTATGAAGAATGTAGAAGTGTAATTCATTTTAATAAATAACTAAATAATATTCGTCGTGCACTATACCACAGTCTGAAACAATCGCACTCGGATGATCATAGGCTCCTTGCAGATGCTGGACCACGACCTCCAAAGTACAGCTCTGAACTGCTGGCACCACGAAGCCTTGTACGGGGAATGACGATGCTGTCCGTTGGTACCTCCATTAGAAAGGTGGTTGCCGTTCATGGCCTGTGCAGACTTGAGGCTCATCTGTCCTTCTCTCGTCTCTTTGAAGGCGGTGCTGAGGTCCTCCACACGCTGCTTGCACTCTTCCACTTGCCCTGGCTTGATAGCCATTGTCTCGATGAAGAAGTCGGCCGGGTTGTAGTTATGGGGACAGACCAGCCCTTGTGACGAGAAGAAGTCGAGGGCCTCCTGAGGACTCCCGGTGAAGATGACCTGACCTTCGGCCAGAAGCAGGAGGCGGTCGAACAGTGCGTAGACCTCTGAGGACGGCTGGTGGATGGTGGCCACGATGGTCTTCCCCCTCTCGGCCATGGACCGCATGGTCTGGACCACGTTCTGCGCCATGAAGGAGTCCAGCCCTGAGGTGGGTTCGTCGCAGAACAGAAGAGGAGGGTTGGTCAAGACCTCGCAGGCGAAGGCAAGACGCTTCTTCTCGCCACCAGAGATGCCCTTGACGCGACCAGGGACGCCGATCAAGGTGTTGGCACATTTCACTAATCCCAGCTGACAGGAGGGGAAAAAATGCATTACTCACTCTGCAGTACTTTACAAAAAAAAACCTAACTGCAATGTGCTAAGTGACTCAGAAGAACTGACCTCGGCAATAACTTCTTCAACTCTCTGCATTCGCCGTTGACGAGGGATGTGTCTGTCCATTCGGACCAAAGCCTGCGGGCATCGAAGAACATTTCATAGAAACAGATTTAAGAAGATCTTAAGTGGCTTTTGCACAGAGGATGCGCAAGAGTTGGTAAACTTCTCAGTGCAAAGTGAGCTGAAGTAGTGCATACGTAATTAGAACCGCGTCTCGAGCGCGTCTGGCTCACTTGTGTCACTGCATCAATAAGCTTTATGAATGACCAGCATGACAAGGTCGCAGTCCAGGAGAAAAATGGTGTGGGGCCACATATTAAAATTTTCAGAGTAAGAAATAAATTTACTTAACACCATCTTGACACATTGTGTAAAGCTCAACAATACATTCTGTTCATTCCCAACTTCCTCTCATTCCAAGTTCATTGCTGCACACAGCTGCCTGCACCAGGTTAATTGCTATACAGACAGACAAGGTGAATTAAATGACGACTGCTGTTCAGGTTATTGGTAACACCAATAACCTGAACAGCAGTCGTCATTAAATTGGTTAATTGGTAATTGGTTAACCTGGTGCAAGCCAGGGTGCAGGCAGCTGCTGTCTGCAGCAATGAACTTGGAATGAGAGGAAGTTGGGAATGAACAGAATGTTGAGTTCTTTCATAATATGAGCCTTATTGAGTAAGTGTTATATTGCACCATGAAACATGCGGATACAAGAAATATCGTCACAATAGTAGATTCTGGTCTTTATTCCAGCTGGTTGTTGCCCTGTTTTTATTCACCCGTCGAACTCTAATATACTGACATACCACAGCAGGTGGTTTGTTGATAGTCGAAAATTGCCACCCAATATATGGGGCAACTACGTGATTACGTAATTAATTTTCACAACACTAAAACGTGGAGAAATCTATGATAGTACACAGTGACAGATGATTTAAAATAACAATGAGCATGTGGAATGCTTGCAGGAGGAGAAGCTGGTTGCAAAATACTCTTTACGCAGTACATGATTGTGCTGTACAGCGCAGCAGAGTTTGCAGGTTCTTGCCTCCTATAGATCTTCTTTCTCCTGCCCCCCCCCCCTCCACACACCAAGATCTATTGTATAAATTGTAAATGTGGGATTGTAAATACCATCAGACTTTCGCAGGTATGGATCTATAGGCTGATTGTGCGCAGGTTCATAAAGAACATGTGGTGCCCCATTTGGACGCCACATATTTATTATGATGTTTTGGCGCTCGTTTCTCACACATCAGGTCGTGCATCAGGTGATAGATAGATGGGCATTTTGTTTAGTAAAACGTGCATATCTCAAGTGATTGGCAAGTTGAATTGCTTCGCCAGGCATGATCTGACAATGCTACGGCTATTCTCGTGAAAGATGAAAATGATCTGTATGCGACTCTGTAAATTCTGAACTTGCAAAAGAATAAATTGAAAACCTCAACAGAGCTGCTGTAGGCCTACATGAAAAAACATATAGCTCACGAAAAAATGCTGTTTTAACCTGCGTATTTAAGCAGAACTTGCGGAAAAAGTTTTAAAAAGACCGTCATTTTAATAATTGCACCTCCACCATTTTTTCAGTCTGGAGTTGGTCCTTTGTCTTATTGGAGGAGTCAATTTGGTTTAGAAAAATGTGCAAAGGTGACTCCTTACCTGGAAGATCAGCTGCTCCTTGACAGTAAGTGTCCCTATGAAGAGGTCATCCTGCTGGACGTACCCGGATTGTGACGTAAGGATGTCTGACCCGACCGGGGCTCCGTTGATGCTCCTTTGACCACTGATTGTCATGTTCTGTGACCTATTCCGGTAAGTCAGGACGTTCAGGAGGGTGGTCTTGCCTGCTCCACTAGCACCCATCAGAGCCAAAAGTTCTTTTGGTCGCACAACTCCAGACACTACGAGTATAAATGGGACACATTAATATGTGAAACTCAAATCACATATTTCCATGTCTTACCTCCTTTCAGAATCAACTTCCTGTTGGGTTTGCTCGGAGTACTGATGCCATCTGCTCCTGATTTATTCGGCATTAAATTTTGAATCCGTTTCTTCCAACTTTCCTTCTCTTCTTCTTCCACTGAAACTTCAATGTTGTTCCAAGAATACGTTATTCCTTCGGTATTAGCATTTTCCACCTCTAATGTAACGCCGTCGTTATTTCTGGTCGAATATGCAAAAGCCTGAAAAGTAATGCCATATGTATGGCAATAACAAGGCAAACACTTATTTCCGTTTGGCTAAATAGATGAGATTACAGTACAGGTGACCAGACACAAACTTCTCGAGTTTCATATTAATTTTGTTGTCTAATTTTGCTGTAATGACTACACTATAGCTTTTCATACACCACATATAAATTTCATTCAAATATTCTCATGCGAATTGTTTTAGAGAATAACCTTCCTGAATGGAAAGGGCAGCGTCTGCATACAATGATTCAAATTTGCATAATCTTATGGCTTTTCCCTTGGTCTCACTGACATTTACGGTACCATTCTGATAATGCGGTGAATTTTAATGGTGCAATTTGTAGCAGTAATAGACCTGTATGTCTGATTCCTTTTTTTTATCTAAACAGCAAACAAATAAGAACACGACGAGTTACATGCTGGAAATTAAAATATGAAAACAAATTGCTTTAACATGAAGGACAAGCAAAGACCAAATACAATGTACGAACAAACGCAGTGCCCAATAAAGTACTCTAATCAAACTGACAAGTGAGACCAGCAATGCAAAATGATATTTTCTGAAGTGTTTGGTTTTGATATAATTATGTATGCTGTTGTGAATATGTTTTTACTACAGTATAGTATATAATTATGAGACACTTTAGACTTAAATAATTATTATACGAATACGACTTGTAGTAACATCATATATACCTGATCTCATATTAGCTGTGCACCTACACCTGCCCCAAGTGTCTATCTCATTTACCGCCACTTGCATTGCTCAAGTGATTAAATTCGATGCGATATTTCAATGTCATCATTGTGAGGACACCATAGGATTTTCATATAACTTAGCCTTACGGGCACTGGAAAATTCCTCAAGAGCGGGATAGGTGAAGTTGTATAATAGATTGTTCAATCCTGCAATCAGTTTATACAGTAGAAGGATTAAGGAAACTGGAAGCAACAATTCACAATTTCACCTCTTGACCTGGGGACTTGCGAAATGTAGACTATATAGTCATATTCCACATAAGAGTTTAACCGACGCGACGCTTTCTTTACCAATATGTTTTTTTTTCTCACCTTAACATCCAAGGTATCCAATTTTCTAGTAGCATCCATCACTATAAAGTTTGTGGTATATAGGCCCACAGAAGGACTGCCCCTGCTCGTAAACTAACGCTATATACAGTATGTTGTGTCTAGATGATGGAATCGTTCAAATCACCCTCACTTATTATAATATTGATGGTGGCGGGGCTCGCAGTTCTCAGTGGCAACACAGTCTACTCTGCGAGTACTTTCAAGGCTAATGGTAACAATACAGTAATAATGAAATGAGATGATATGATCCGCTTTTTACCAGCTGCGTTGATCAATTTCCGTACATGAACAGTTCATGTACGGCATGCAGATGTTGATGAAACAGGCAGTTATTGTCTGTTTCATCAACATCTGCATGGCGACATTATTCTCGCTTTCCAGACCCCTTTTTATGGCTGTAGTTCGCAATAATTGGACAGGATGCTTTCATCATCTAGATAATATTCCTGACTGTTGGATTTGGCGGATGCTTTTTGTAATGGATTTTTTATATAAATATTCTACACTACTAAAATTGCAATTAGATTAGTTGCTGGAGCCTGGAAGATTTAGGCTTTCATGTCACTAAATTGCATTAATAGCTTCTAAATTCATGGTAAGCAATGACTTCCTGAAGACCATTTTGTAGGTTTCTTCATGACAACACCCTGCAGTAGGCCTACACTCCAAGTCTAAATGAAGTGGAATAAATTTTTGAAAATAATACACCCAGCTTACGAAATGTACGATACTGCTACTGTTTCTTTTTGAAAAGTGTACACTGTAGCACTTCAGTTATAACATGCAGACAAAACCTCGCACTTCATTCCCCTTTATTCAATAGTGTCACATTGTCATATCTCCTCCGTTTGGCTTTTCGCCAGTCAGTAGCCTACTTGTGGAATGATTATAACAGACAGAATATTTCATCTATTTTATGAATTCGACGTTATACATTTCAGAAGGAAAATCGGGCGTGCTATTTATAGGCCTACACATATTTTCTCTAATGTAACGATGTGATGTACTCGATAATAGTTATTATCCGAAAATGTGCACCCTGAACAGTTCAAGGCTGCCATTGCGTAAAATGTGCGAAAATGATTAACACTTACAGATTCCGTGAAGGAGCAGTAGGCTTTGTCCACGTGGTCATCTTTTACCAGAGGTATCCTTTCATCTTCGTTCCCCATAATTACAGCGAACTGCAAACCAACCAGACCAATCTAGAGAGAACCTTCGTATCACTTCACTTTTCTCTCACGAGACATCCAGCCTGAACCTAGAGCATGGAATGTGACTCGATTCTTCCAAAACAAACAGTAAAGGCCAGCAATCGATAAGTAAACACACGGATCTGGCTCATGATGCTCCCTTCTCTACTTATCGTCCTTTGCAACGTGTGGATCACAATGACCTCAACCAAACAACCTAAGATAGCGCACTAAAAAGGGGGGGATTGGTTGAGAAAAAGGGGGATGGAAGGGGGGTGGGTAAGGCAGACTTTACACCTATTTACACACTTGTTCCCTGTAACCCAATCAATCGTAAAATGGCACTCACCTACAGGTAATATCGGACTGGCCAGAGTGGCAATATTCACAAGTCAAATGATACTTCGTATTGATGGCATAAATTGAGTCGATACTCAACGAGTATTTGTACACTGGTTCTGCAGTATGTTTGATAATAAATTATTGCCTCTTCCTGTCAGATACAGGCATCATCCCACTCGCATGATAATGGGGAGGGAAATGGAACATGCAGGATTCCAACCCTTGTAGAAATCTTTATTTCTCGTTGGAAAAATACAGGTTGGCGTAACATTTCTCTTCACAAGGCATCTTTCACAGGCAACAACAGCAAAATGACTCCAAAAATATTATGACAAATGACATATAATTAAAGCATAGGGTAACTTTGTTGCTCAGATCACATTTTTTGTTGTTCATTAACTTTCAGCATCAGATCATCACATTCACTTCTAGTACACAACATCAGATCTAAATACAATGGCCAAAAAGTGTCATAACAGAAGCTGCAAAAATACCAGCCCACTGGTGTTACTAGGCAAGTCAACCAATGACTAGATATCTAATATTTAAAGATTCAAAAGACGAGATAAATAGTTAAGGTCGCAGTAAGGCATCATCACGGTCAGCGTTGGTGTCGCTAAATTCGTTGGTCAAGTGGCTGTCAATGTCTCGGTACGCTCGTGAGGAATATCGGTCACCACATCGGCATATGAAGTCGCATCCATCTGCTTCGAGTCTCCCAAACTCTTTCCAGAACTCGTAGTTAGGCACCTGCTCCAATCCCTTTGCGCCTACGATGAGTCTTCTGTAGGCCAGACCTATCAGCAGGTACACACTAACACCAACTAGCAACCTGCACGGATTAATTAAAATCTGTTACACCACTGTACTTTCCCCACTGCCAGGGAACTTCTTACATGAATAACAATTAAATAACATAGGTAAAATGTCAACCATCTATTAAGTCTTCTATTATTTATTTTAAACACACACCAATTCTCAGAGATTGAATGGGGCATAATGAAAAATTTAGTTTACGCCTATCCTCTCTGACACCTACTGTCGTGTACTCAATAAGTTGGTCTTACTACCTATCACAAACAACGAAGTATAAATTTTCTGTTTATTTTGGTTAAGTTTTTGACACCGTTTGCTTCCCATGATGCATGATCTTTTCCAACCATGTTAGCTTTAAAATAAATTTCTGAGTATACTTCTTACTTCCTCCAACACAAAAACTTTGCCAAGTTGTGAGGAGAAGGAATAGAGGGGGGAATGAACGATAAGATTTCGCGACTGCCAGGCAAATGTTCCATCCTGGGATGCCTGGGATGCCTGGGATGCAACCTGGGACATGACTGAAATTTTCAAACTTGACAAGCAAGAGCAAGAAATCTCTGGAAATCACAACTAATTACTGATCAAAATATGTCTCGAGTTCAACAATCTGATGATGTACAGGTCAGTAACATGATACGAGCATGATACCACAGCCCAGGTTGAATGATTTAATCTCATCACCATCAAACATGTTATCTCCTTTGTGTACACCTGAGGATTATTGAGTAACGGTCTTGTGAGATGAGGAAAGAGTCGTACATGGTGTTACGTGTGGCTTATTCTTCATTACTGGTAACCCCAAACAGGACAAGTTGTCAGTGTATGTGTGCATTATATTTATAGGTAATGCATATCATTGCGAAATTGAGTCTTGTGAAATTTTGTTAACAAATCTATATATGAGGTGCTACAACTTGCAAACTTTGGGCACATAGGGAATTTTAAAATCCCTGATTTGTTAAAACACAAGTGTAGTGAGGACTTAAAAAATATGTCACTATTGCAACATTGTCCACTGATCAAAATGCAACAGTGCTACTGTATCAAGAAAACAAAATCAATTCTTCCATGCTACTCATTCAGTGAATATTACCAGAGAATTGAAATAACACTATAAGTAATGGTGATTTGGAACACGTTCATCTGATCAATCTGATCAATCAATCGGCAACTTGAGCTGCCAGCTAGTTACCTTATAAAAATCAATACTGACTGTGAGTAAGGACATATCTAAAAAACTATTATTATACGTACAGTATGCAAAAAATAGATGAAGTGCTCAGTCCTTCTTCTGTAACAGGATTTGTCTTCCGGCAAAGAACATCAGTTTCAATTTGGAACATGTAATAACAGTCATCCTGAATAACTTTGGATTCTTCAACAAACGTCAATCGCATCTGAAAAACAAATCATTTGGTATGTGACTCGCTGCATAATCACACACTATCATGTAGTAAATTATCACTGCTGGTTATCTGCCAGGCAAATTGCTTACATCATAAGCAGTACATCTCGGTGAAGTGGACTCAAATAGTGTAAAATTTAGAAAAATTAGCGTACAATTAGTTTGGATTGAAATGATATATTTTTTGTAAAATAATTTTTCGATAATTTTGATTTGCTGCATTTCCAGCTGTTGCATAAAACTTGCTGACTTTGTGACCATGCTTTTTTTTTTAGTTACAGTGGAAGCGAGTGAATAAACCAGCTCTTCCGTCATGGTCCAACCAACCTCATGCGCCGATCGGTTGCACACAAACATAACCATGGTCTTCCGGATCTCGTTGTGGCAGGCGGTCCCCTTGTAAACCTGCCCACCCCCGTAAGTAAGAAGCACCCAACCAGTCCCATTCCCCGTCACATCAGTCTGGTTCAGCAACCCAAGCGGCACCGACTCATTCCCTGCAATCTGCTGAACCGCCCCAACTCCGAGCATGGAGCTGTTGGCCTCCACGCACACTCCGACAGTGTAGTTGTGCATCCCCGCCGCCACCCATCTCCTGGAAATCAATCAGTAGTCAATAAGCTGTGTGCTGGGTGGGTTGGCAACACTGCCGCCTGGGAAACCGAACCCGGTCCAGACCCGGTCCAGTTGCAGTGTGGATCCATACGTGTGTCCTTTAAGTGCTTCCAGGCTCTTCAGAAGAGCTGACTTGCTGGCCGTTGGGCTCGGGAAGGTGCAGTCCGTGGCTTCGGCACAGCTGCGGGCCAGGACCAGGACGGAGAGGAGCAGGAAGAGCCTCGACATCCTCACGCTCTTTTCTTCTCCTCTTGTTCAAGACGCCATTCCTGTTTTCAACTAGGAACAAGTGACGGTGTCAAGTGACGTCACACAGCGCCGCTCTTTTCGGTTGGCAGACCTGCATCGGAATCAAACTCACGATAACTGTAGCTCTGAGATTGATTGACTTTATTGTAGACTGGAAATTGGACGGTGTTGATTTTCACGTAGCATCAGAACACGGTGGGGAAATGTCTTGAGAATTTGGCTGAGGTTGAAGATGAACGCGGTGCCCGTGTGTCGAACGTAGAGGGAGGCTTTGGGGGAGAACAGGGCTGCAGCGTCGTACCCATCCTCAAATCTGGTGAGAACAAAATAGTGAAGTTTCCCCCACAGGAGTTGGTCATGAAGTATTGTAGTGCAATAAGTACCGTTGGCAGGGGAAGATGGGCTCGGCTGAGGAATCTAGGATCATCTGGGCCAACAGTTTGTGGAGACATTTCATCCAAGTTATCTTCACATTTTTACTCGGCCACAGGAAACTCTTCAGCAAGTATGTGCTTAAATCTGCAACGAATGCACGTATAAACGGTACAGGCAATCCTTTTTCATGTATTTTCTGGGAAGACAATACCTTCCATGATGTCACACTCAAGTTGGCCTAACTTTGGAGATTTCGTGATGTAGAGAGCTACGGAATGGCTTCGATAGTCTCCAAACAGAACTTCTTGTACGTAAGTGTCATTTAGAGTGAAACTAAACCTGCCTGGTATAGTTTTGCACACTTTCAGATTGGGGATACAAGCACTAATGTTTCCACATTTGATTAACGTGTCACTGTGAAAAGACATAATTGTCATTAGAATTATTCAAACATGTGCTTTTTTTAAAGGCCCTAGTCTGGACAACGGGTGTAATTTTTCAATTATATACAAAGAAACAAATTACTCCACGTGACTGTGTAAGTTAACTTCAGGGTCATACACGAACTAACCTTATTCCCTTGACAACCACTGCAGTATCTCGAGCTAGACGAGCTTCCTCTGAAAGTGGAAGATTTTACGTGATGAGCCCTATAATTTAATTGGCTCTATAAGAATGTTATTGTCATAGTACCTGAGGGAATAATTTGTTCACTTTTGCTTCTTGTCACAATTGCACAATCATCAGACTTGTTTGCCACGTTGAACTTTTGGAACAATTCCAGTTCTTTGTTTAAAAGCCTGATCAAATTGTTTTCACTCTCGCTTTCACGCTCATCAAGGATTGGCAGATACTTGATGAACGTTATTGGTGGCTCGATAGTCGCGTATTCGGCATTGTCCCTTTGAAACACCCTCACTGATCTGGCTGATGGGAACTGATGAGCAGTTGGCCACGTTCCGATGGTGCCTTTTGATTTGGGCGATTGAGACTTGGAGTCGCAAATGGTGCAAGTGCTCTCTGGAATCGGCTCGACTGGACAATCCAGATCGTCCTGCAAAGGCTCCATGGTCACTTCCAACTCTTGACCGTCATCGTTGTAGTTGAAGTACATTATGCTGTTGTCGCAATAACTGTTCCCTTTCGACTTATTTTTCCCCAAGAGAGGAGGCAAGGAAAGAACCTTCGAGTGCACCTCAGGAGCAATGTTGAATAATATGGTGTAGTACTCCACCTCTTCTGACCCATGTGGATGTCCAGGTTGCGATTCTCCTAATAGTGTCCTCCACAGCCATCCTCTCGACATGATGTTAAGTTGTTGAGGACTGGACTGCGCGATCACCTTCTTGTTACATCTAATGGACCTGATGTGTTTGTTTCCATAGTAATAAAATATTATTAAAGTGGGCTGTACAGTAGTATACTAACAACATCGGTAATAATGTTATTTTATTACCGACGTTATTCGTACACAACCCACTTCAATAATTTTCAGTGCACTGAGAGAAATACACAATATTAGGTTTCATTGCATTACTCCAATTATAGGGGTCGATTTGATTTATTTATTTTGGTCCAGGAGAGATCGACTTACCTTTGCTCAGTTGTAAGTTATAGTTGCTCCCCTTTGTGAATGCAAAATACTTACTTAATCTGTAATTAAACTGGGTTTAGCCATGCAGGACCAACTGGAATCCATACTTTGAACGCCAAGATTCAGTTTGGAGTGCAGATAACATATTTTGGAGTGAAAATTGTATACCTTTCGCATCCGAATATTTCGACCACTGTAACTAGTGTAATATTCGTGCAACGAAAGACCATATAAGAAAGAAAAATCAGCCCAACATTGCAGTGGCGACATAATTTAGAAAAATTATTTAATAATTTACATTAATTAATGGGAATATGCATATATGCTGGGCATGTCCGATGCGGTAATCAGGGTAGATAAGTGCATAAGCATAAAACAAGCGCCGCACATTGTTCTTCACATGTCCTATTTGGATGCCGACCTCTGTTGAAGGTGATATGAACTGTTGGGAAATGTCACCCTATGATGTCATCTCTCACGTAATAACAGGCGGTCCTTACAAAACTCCTCTAAGATCAATGCTTAACCTGCAGCAATAAGGACCGGAAGAAGAGCCACATCTTACAACATTACCCATCGCAGCAGTCCTTCCCTTATTAAAACCAGTTGGAATAATCGAAAAAGAAAACAAAGTTCCCGGTAATAATTCGAACAGCCGATGACGTAACGTATCGTAGCGAGTGAGCTGCCATCTGTCGGCGGATCTTCTGAACGATCAGGAAGGCAATTAAGAGGACGGATCGTTCCTCCCGGATAAAAAGCCTTCATTCGGACCCCTTTTTAACCGGATAAATTCCAAGTGAGCTGTGCAGAGATGAGCGGGAGGAAGTTCTTCGCCGGAGGGAACTGGAAGATGAACGGGGACAAGAAGGGGATAGCGGACATCGTCAAATTCCTGCACGACGGGCCACTCGATCCGAACACAGGTCGAATTCTATCGCTTGTTCTTGTTCTCACAAGGTCATTTCAACCTTACGTGTACTGAAAAACATGTTGTTATTTTACATACTGGTGGATATTCCAACACTTGTGCTAGGGAAAGTGTTCTTTCTTGAGCAAGAGAGTTTTGGGATTGTCTTAATATTATGGATGGAATTTTATCATTACAGAGGTGGTTGTGGGTGTTCCAGGCTGTTATTTGGAATATGCCAGGCAGCTGCTGAAGAAGGAGATCGGGGTTGCCGCACAGAACTGCTACAAGGTGGCTAACGGAGCTTTCACAGGTAATTGACGTGCAAGGCTTCGTGTCGAGCTAGCTCAGGTCAGGAGATAACTGTAATTGCTGAAATAATTTCTGGAATAGACAGAACCATGCTATTGGGAGGCCAAGGTAGAAAACAGGTTAACTAATAAGCTGCAAGCAATTAGATTATGTAAATGTCAGACCAGAGGATAACCAATATACCTTTTCTTATAAGCTGTATCACGAAAATATGCATTTTCATTATGATATTGTGATAAGTTTAGATAATCATGTGAGAGGCTGATATGGTGGCAGGTTAAACTGTCTCATTGCATAACAGGACATTTCAGCCAGGTTATTTGCCTGGTACTGCCAGTAGCAGTAGTCACTTGGATTAAACTGACCTGAAAGTGACCTTGACTCATGTTTGCACCTTGAAAAGTCCTGTACAACTGCAAAAATGATTTTATGGTTCTTATGAAATATTTTGTGGAATAATCTCTCTCGTAAACATGAATATTTCAGTACCAAGCTACAGAATTAGGCTGCATTTACATGTGACTCATGTGAGCCATGTGCTCCCCGATGATCATCGCTGAGAGAATTGCTCACATGTATTAGTTTCGCTCTAAAATATTTGCAAAATATCATGTGCGGATGTGTATGGCAAGACTGTAGATAATAAACATCAGCTTTCTTTACTTCTAGGTGAGCTGAGCGCCAAAATGATCCTGGATTGTGGTTGTGCATGGGTGATCCTGGGTCACTCAGAGCGTCGCAATGTGTTTGGGGAGGGCGATGCCCTGATCGCTGAGAAGGTGGCCTTTGCACTGGAGTCTGGACTGAAGGTCGTTCCCTGCATTGGGGAGAAGCTGGAGGAACGAGAAGCAGGCAAAACAGAAGAGGTTGTCTTCCGGCAGATGGACGCCATTGCCAAGAAGATCCCTGCAGACAAGTGGGACAAGGTTGTCATTGCCTACGAGCCTGTGTGGGCCATTGGAACAGGCAAGACAGCAACCCCACAACAGGTGAGAAAAATTCACACTTTTGCAGCTCCCAAGAAAGCCGTATGATGTATGTGAGAGCATATTGTTAAATGTTGACCTTTTACTGCCAGGCCCAAGAGGTCCATGCCAGCCTGCGCAAGTGGCTGAAGGAGAAAGTGAATCCCAAGGTGTCAGATACTACCCGCATCATTTATGGTGGGTCCGTCACTGCCCAGAACTGCAAGGAGCTGGCCAAGATGGGAGATATCGATGGATTCTTGGTTGGGGGAGCTTCCCTCAAACCTGAATTTGTTGAGATAGTCAACGCAAGAAAGTAGGCAAAAATGGAAGCCGACGACAAATTATTAGAAAAAAATTGTACAGAAAATTGGTAGCTGGTCTACAGGAATGTGTGAAAGCAGTAAAAATGTGCAATCAAGAATATTAGTTCGATATTACACAGCATGTGGGGATACCAAGTTGGAATACCCCATGTGCATATTTTACAGACAAAGTGGTATCCATGATGGCTTAGTGGGCCACCTCTACAATGTGTTCAGCCTTAGAATAGTATTTCTGTGACAATAAGCACTATCCAAACTATCAAAAATGTAACATCATCATTATTGTAAGAGCGGATGCATTGTAGGTGTGACCTAATGAGGATGCTGCGAAATGGGATGATTTTAATAATGGGAATGTACTGCATTGTGGATTTTAAAGACCTGTTGGATGTTGGCTGTTAACAACGTGTCACTCTTGACTGTTATGAATATTCATCAGATATTAACTGGACGTACTAGTCTAAAAATGAGCTGCCATTTGTGAAAGATGATAATTAAAATGTCAAATGTTACTTTAGCACTGTATTTTATTAGAAGGGGAAATAATGAAAAAAATAACAATTATGCCTTAATCTTGATACTCTTGACCAGTCCTGCCTTGATCCCAGTCTTTTCTCCAGAATACAGTTGCACTTCCTTCCTGACATCACGAACCTGACCCCTCCGACGGATCACTGCCTTCTTGAATTGGGTTCGATGCTTCATACGAGGATTGCGGCGGTCCTTCTTGCGTGGTTTCGGTGTCTGGCCACGGTTCTTGGCCATTTCCTTGGTTATGCCACGCTTATCCATTCCGCTTGCATCATCTGCATCAGCTGAATCTGCTGTTGCATCCATAGAAGTTCCAGCAGAAAGATTACTGTTGGGCGTTTCCTTAGCAAACTTTGCAATGGGAAGCGGTTTAGAATCCGCAGCCTTTTTGGAACCAGCAGCTGGGGTTGTAGATTTGGCAGCCACATTGCCCATGATGGCCATCTTGGAAGTGCCACCCAATTTCTGCTTGGTCCTTCCCTGTCCACTGGCCTCAGCTTCAAATCTGACTCTCTTTGCCTCAGGCTCTCCACCCATTTTTGTCAAAATTTGTAGGGTTTTGCGATTCTTAGTCTTTACAGCTTCAGAAACCACAGGGATCTCTTCTCCCACAGCCATTCTCTCCAGCAGTGACTCCACTTGTGAGGTAACCTGCTCGTCAACTGATTCTAGCTCCTTTAGCAACTGCCTGAATTGTACTAGACGTCGGAGTACCGGGTGGGACTGGACTGGCACACACTTGGATTTGAGCAGAATGTAGTATGCCACATTTGTGCAATAACTGCAAGAGTGAAATGTCATGTTAGTGCACATGCATCATACACAACTGATCCATACAACTCACTTTGTGATGAGGCTGTACTTCGTGCGGACATACTCGCATCCACTTTGAGGCATCCTCCCTTCCGAAGCCAGCTTAAGCACAGCTGACAGTTGGTGAAGCTCTTTCATTTTTTCTGAAACAGACAATTGATTTTATGATTTCACTCCCCCAATGTTCACAAAATGTCCACAATATTTTGCAAGTAAAAGAGCTGACAGGGTACAGTCAGACTGAAAAAGACGCAACAACTTAACGAACCTTTGCAGTCATGTATAAGCTCAAGGAACTCGGGAGATTCTTTTTTTAGTAGTTCAAGCTTCTCTTTCTTGCTCAGCCCAGAGAAGTCTGCCTGAACCCTCTCAGCTTTGGTCTCCTCTTCTTGGGCCTGCTGGGAATCTTTCTTCATGGGAAGAATCATGTCAAATCCAAAGTCAACCTCATCCAATTCAGCCACCAGCCGCTTCTGGATCTCTCTTGCCTCTTTTTCCTCTAGTTCGGCTGCTTCCTGTTCCTCACCCTCCAAACCTGACCGTACATGGCATATAAAGAAATGTTAATATCCATATAACCTTAGATATGCAATTATAAAAGTTAAACCGCAACTTGTCACATTAATTATAACTCACGCTTCTGTTCATCGGCCTCGTAATCCCTGCTGTAAAATGTCCCCTTCCTCTTCCCCCATGCTCTTCTATCTGGCAAAAAGTCTTCTGCTTCCCTCTCATCGTCAAAGTCACTTTCTAGCTCATACTCAGCATCCTTGTTGCCCTCCTCTTCTGACAACATATCCAAGCCCAGCACCTCTTCATTCTCCTCATCTTCACTCTCCGACCCCATCCCAACCCATTTCCGGTCTCCGCTATCCAGCAATATCTTCTCCCTCTTGTGGTGAAAGTCATCCACTTCATCGTACAAAAACTCATTGGAGTTTGGGTCTGGATCTGCCTCTTTTTCCTCATCAGACACCGCATCTATGAGGTCCGAGACACGCTTTGGCTTTCTCCTAAAAAGGCATGAAAGTACATTAGCAATGAATGAGGCTGGGACTCATCTGAGCAACAAAAAGTCACTATATCTGCCAGATGTACCCTGATGGTTGTGCTCCAACACATGCAATAATTAGATACACTTTCTTTTCAGGTAATACGTAAGACTATTTACAATTTTTAGATGATCTGGGTATATTATTTTGGAGTCACCTCAACAGTTGGGATCAAAAGATGTCTTGGATTAGAAATGCAGATAGCCTAGTTTTTACCCAAACTTTAAGCTTTTAAGGTTTAAGACCAATCAATCAGCTTACCTTTTAGGCATGGTGGAGTGATAATAAGCTCAAAGAGCGAAGAGAACGCCGGAAATTGTGTCCACCCGTCGAAAAATGTGCAAAACACGTTGTTCAGTCGGCCATCTTGAAACATGCCGTGACGTCACCGCAATGGTGCCAATGCATTTACTTAATCTTCAAACACTCATCGTTTACGGAATAATGCACTGGTTTCGGTTCATGTACAATTTTTAATTGCATCAGTTATGGAAACTGCATTTCATATAGTGTTGTAATGTAGTATAATTAGTGGCTCCCTGTGGAATGCGAAAAGTTCATTTAAAGATGGCGTCCAAAACATTCGAGATCAGTGATAAATGATCTGAAATCATTTCTGACCAGTTGATGACAACATACCAAATGTGATTCCGACGTGTTCTGGTGGGTGCTGAGCAATGAGCGGCCTGCTTGCTGATGCCTCTCCTCCGCAGCATCCTCCTCAACCTGGTCCTGGTCGCCTCCCTCCTCATCATCATCTACGCTCTGTACCAAGTTGACTACCTGCCCAGACTCCCCAGGCCGCACCAACAGCTCAACAGAACATTCACGCATGTTGTCATCACCTTCACCAAGTCTGCGCAGAACCCGACACTCAAGCGCAATGCACGGCGTATGATAACGACGTTGCTGCGGAACACTAATGAGTCGGTGCATTTCCATGTGGTGACAGACAGGGACGGAGGGGCTGTCGTGAGGCATGCTGTGCAGATTACTAGGAAGGATGCACGGGTCACCACCTATTCCGTGCTGCAGGTGGCTGGGAAGCTGCGAGACTTGATAGCTGCCATGCAAACGCACTTCAGTCCACAACCTGGCGGTTACTACAGCGATGTCCTGTTCTTCTTGTCAATCGGTTTGCATCGGGTATTGCCACAGCACCTGAAGCGTGTGATAGTGCTGGATGTGGATCTGGAGTTTCGAGCGGATATACGCGACCTTGCTTCGGAGTTTGATAAGTTTGGCCCGGCCATTCTGGGTGCTTCTCCTGAGTTGTCGCCTGTATACCGACATGTGCTGTACACATACCGTGGCAAGAATCCGGGCACGTCTGCTGGGAATCCATCCAACCCTGGAGTGAACTCGGGTGTGCTGCTTTTGGATCTGGAGGTCATGAGAGCCAGCTGGCGTTATAACGAATACCTCGACGCTGCCAACGTGACCAGCTTAGCTACAAAGTACCACTTTCGAGGCCACCTAGGCGACCAGGACTTCTACACTCTGCTGTCTTACGACTGGCCAGAGGGAATCTATAAGCTGCCATGTACCTGGAACAGGCAGCTGTGCCAGTGGTGGGAGCAGCATGGGTACAAAGACGTGTTCCAGGAGTATTTCCAGTGCAATGGGGAGGTCAAAGTCTACCATGGGAACTGCAACTCACCCATACCAGAAAATTGATTTTTCTAATCCTAACCAGCTGTTGGTTCAATTAGTTCTTATCACATAAGCACTATTTGAATCAAAGGTTGCTGTCAGGACTTATATGTGCCTCAAGTTACCATGAGTGGGCATGACCCAGATTGGTGGCAGCCCATGTTTTTTTGGTGCTAATTTAGCTCCCCAAGTACACAAAAAGTGCCAATGATGAGATTAGCATTTTAAAGGAAATTTTTTATATGCAGTTCCCAAGGAACGAGTATATCTGCCTTATTCTGAGATGGTTGATGTACCGGATGAAGGAAGATGGAGAGCACTACAAATATTTGAGTCTAGTTGCCATTTAGAAATGATGACCTTTTCTATTAAACTAACTTGTGCTTTTACTCGCTCACCACCTCCTTAGGTACATAAACCAACCTAGAGGGCACAGAAAAATTATCTGATTATTTTAACCGATCAAGCTCTGGGTTCCTTCAATAGGAGTTTGAAGAATTAGAATAAACAAATCAGAGGGATAATAGTACAAGATACGGTTCATTTGGCCAGCGAATATCACTGGTGTCATAGTCCTTTAATCGTTAGTTTCATTGCTGCCCATTGCGATGCCAGTGCAATTCTCAGGATAAATGAACCTTACATTGCATGTAGAGGTGTACTGATAGTTACTGAGCTTAACTTAAACGTAAAAGACAAATAAAATTAGTCAATGATGCAGGTTCCATTTGAAACGTACTCAGTGGTTACCTCTTTTTTAGAGCTTGGGGAAATGATAATCCTCTGGAAATTTGTAAAAGCAGGTGTCCATATTTCATAATAATGTCACACAGTCCCATTCTGTGGTTGAACAATAATATGAGTATTTTTTAAAAAAAAGTATCAGTGCACCTTTACTGTCAATCTCTTCCCAGTGAGCCATAAGTTGCATCCCAGGGTTTAGCTGTTTGCATGATCAGGTGCATATTATGTATCAAGAATAAGTTTCTTCCAGAATATGAATATGCACACTCACAAGCAATCATATTATCATTGTACACCTGAAGTGGCTTACCCCTCTGTTGCACATATGCAGGGTGTTTCAGTGTCATGGGTAAAGTGCGTGCGAGGGGGTGGGGAAAAATCGTAGGTGGCGACAACCCCTGTCGGGATTATAAAACAGTTAGAAATACGGCAGTAATCAATTATTTTTTTATGGTTCTGTTCGAATTGACTGGCGTGGACCGGCAGGAGCTGTGGGTTGAATGGCTTTTTAGCCTTGCGGGTTGCACTGAAAATGGCGCTCTCATACTATACCGGGAGGGTACTGTACGGTACAGAGTAGTGTACTACTGTACGGTACAGAGTAGTGTGTACAGTACCCTGCCTTGCCAGTGAGAGAGCCTTTTTCAGTGCAACCCGCAAGGCTAAAAAGCCATTCAACCCACGGCACCTGCCAGTCCGCGCCAGTCAATTCGAATAGAAAGGATGTGACATCACGCCGTAATAAAATAATTGCTTACTCCCGTACTTCTAATTGTTTTATAAAACAGACCGGGGTTGTTGCCACCTCCGATTTTTCCCCACCCCCTCGCGCGCTGGGCCCGTGACCCTGAAACACCTTGTATTTTTAAGATGCTTTTCTATAAACCGCAAGCAATCCCCCCACGACTCCCTGTAGCTGGTCTATAAAAGTTATCTACCTGCAACTATTTTTATAAAATTGACAAGTCTGTGGTAAATGTTGCAATGTGTAGTGTATGAAATTATCTATGCAAATCGTATCATATCTTGTGTACAGGGTGATTTATGAGAGTAGAATTCTGCATACTGTCAAGCATAACTCATTCTCATATGGCAGCTGCAGTCATGCACTTCTGACATTTAAATATATTTCTCCAGACTCATAAGTCATGATTTACAACACACTGAAAAGGGTACAGGCAAAAGCATTTAGTAAGTCCAAGGCAACAAGAGTATTCTGAGCATGTGAAGAAGCAGACAAAAATAATTATCCAAGATTGGCTACTGGAGGGTCACTGACACGTGAAGTGACTTTTTAATAATTGATATTAGGGATGTTGGCTCAGCTTTGCCTCTTCAACCTCCAAGGAGGGAAGGAAGAGGCTGTGGCCTATTATATGGAAGCGACCCCGGAATTATCCTAGGAAGACCGTGGAAAACCACAGTCAGGATCGTCGGCCCCTGGATTCGAACCCAGG
>KZ538501.1:39600-65675 GCA_000934665.2 Catajapyx aquilonaris | reverse complement strand
TAATGTCAATTAAAGCCGTGGAATACATTTTACCATACGAGTACATTACACACGTGAGTTTAAAAAAATCACAGAACACACATTATATGTCAGTAGTTCACGTGTTAAGTAACCAAAAAATTCCAACAGCAGGTGAACATCATTTTCAACTATGAACCTTTCTTCCTTCCTCAGCACATTAACATAAGTGAAACCTTGCATTAGCTTCAACTACAGTATGTAGACTATTGTAACTGCAACACTAAGGTAGTTAAAATTTGAGAACAAAGGAAGTACAGGAAGGCATCGGAATATTTCAAGTTATATAGTCTCTTACCCCCGGTCACTACTTGTCACGATGTTGGAGTTGATCTTCAATTTTTTCAATGTCCTGCACAGTCAAATTGTAAATTCCCGTCACTTTGTCGAATTTACACTGCACAGACGAGCAGAGGATTTTGTGCACTGACACCCAGCATCTGTCTTCCCCTGGAGGCCAGCAGTAGTTATGACCACTCTCTTGCTGCAGCTGCATCATATTGACATAGTAGTCCCCAAACTCAGTCGACACATCAGAAATCTGGCCTTTGAAGAACACCTTTTCATCTGCAACGCATGCGACGAATGATCCGACACCATAAGTAACCTTTTCTTCCTCTTCTGCTGCTGCTTGGGTGTTATTCTTGCTCACCTGCTGCACCAGCCTGGAGGTGTTGATGGCATAGAGAAAATGCACCCTCATTTGAGTCCTAGTTGTTGGTATAAATATATGTAGTTTCTGAGTTCCCGTAATAGTGACAGGCTGCTTCAGTTCTTGGGTGCAACTTTTTTTTTCGTTGCCTGGACCAGTGGACGTCTTCATTGCATACAAAAATAAAGTGGATGCTGCATGATGTGGACTGACAGAAGGCGTACATGTCTTGTGCTGTCACAATTTGATTGTGGGTGGGCCGATGCAGACTCACTCGGGCCGTCATCCTTTTGACTGTCCCTCCAATTCCTTCACATGGCCCCTTCCCATGGCATGATGCAAAAAAAAAATCCACTCACAGTCACTTGCTGTTGGAATTTTTGGGTTACTTAACACGTAAACTACTGACATATAATGTGTTCTGTGATTTTTTAAAACTCACGTGTGTAATGTACTCGTATGGTAAAATGTATTCCACGGCTTTAATTGACATTAGAAGTATTTGAACAGTTATGGGTAAGTGATATGCAGAAGCAGAAGCACTCAATACTGGAGGTCAGTCGGTAGCCTGGCAGTACATCATTATCGATTAGATTTTTTATCTCAAAAACGAAGCAAAATTGTTCGTTTAAATTTATGGGCAAGTTAGATATATGTCTGTAGTGTCATTGTACATTTTTCCGTAATTTTCCAAAATACAGTTTTTGAAATGTCAAAGGTCATGGATTTTCAATCACATAAAAATGTTTTGAAACATAGCTTTTAAAAAATTTAAAATATAGATTGCAAAGTAGTTCCCTTTCCTAAAAATTTGACACTAAAATAATTAAGGTAAGATAAATAACTATTCAGGAATAAATCCATTTCGAAACACGTGTATTCGGTTTTTGGAATTTTTCATTTGCTTGTAACTTGTGAACTATTGACCCCAAGATTCAAGAATGTATATGTTATATTTCATTGTTATGGTGTAAGTTCATATTCCAATTTTCAGTTTTATTAAAAAATAGAGGGGGTGAATCTTTGGGTGATCTCACATGGAATTACCCTTACTTATTAAATGTGTGATCATAGATTAATGCATCGTTAAAATAGAGCTAATAGCTTTTTGTAACTGAATGACAAAAAAACATTTTAAAGTGATCACAGGGTCCCCCTGTGTTCAAGGGTCCCAAGGTGATCCCAGGGGTTAAAGGTCACAATATGAATATAAACGTGGAAGATGAACAGGGCAGTCATGAGATACTTTCCCCCGGTCACTTGTTCGCAACTGATGTAAAGCAGAGTGGCCTTGTATATACTGCCCCAGCAGCTCATACTCGGATCCCAAGCTTGGGATTGGAAGTCCGACACGAGAGGGAAAAGCTCTTCAAGTTCCCAGCATATTTGTTTATTGTCTGGGAGCGCCAAGGTGTACCTGGGAGTACCAAGGAGTACCGAAGAGTACCACTGCAGGTGTATACACCGGAGTACCGAAGTGAGTACTCCCTTGGTCCGACACCATAGACTGGAGCTTGTTCACCTTTTCGTTTTGCTCGTCCATCTTCTTGTCCAGGATCTTCGTTAGCTCCGTTAGTTATAATAATAATAATTCATACCCCGTTATCAGCCATCGGCTCTTTAGGGGGGAAGTTTGTTTTGCCTGGAACTCTTTGCTTTCATTTTACTGTGCTCTTTTGGATAGGATAGGGACGGAAGGAAGCGGCTGTGGCCTATTAATTACGGAAGCAACTCCGGAATTTCCCTGGAAGGACCGTGGGAAAACACAGAAAACCACGGTCAGAGTTGCCGGCCCCGGGATTCGAACCCAGGACCTCCCGATTAGCAGTCGGACGCCTTATCCACTATGCCAACCTGCTTCGGTTAGCTCCGTTAGTTTCTCGGCTACCGACTCGATTGCCCAGATCGGGCCTGTTCGACGAGATTCTCATTGGGGTAGCGGGACTGTTTGACGAGATGATCGTCGGAGAAGAGATGATCGTCGGGGTAGCCCTCTTCTCCTCTTCTTCCTCCTCCTTCTTCTCTGTCCCAGTGTCCTTCTCCTGCCGGGTGACATTTTCAGACTTACTTCTGAGGTGCATGGCTGGTTGATCTGTGTGCCGATGTGTAGAGTGTAAAATGTACCGAGCAGACCAGGGGGATAAAACACCGACTTGAGCAGCTTGCACCAACGTTCCAACCGACACGTCCGTACAGAGGGCGTGTTCCAACTGGAATGAGGTACCAACCGCCTTTGTCAACTACCTCTCCAATGGTGCCAACATCGCGCTCGAACATTATTCCAATAACACCGAAGCAAGTTGGCATAGTGGATAAGGCGTCCGACTGCTAATCGGGAGGTCCTGGGTTCGAATCCCGGGGCCGGCAACTCTGACCGTCGTTTTCTGTGGTTTCCCATGGTCCTTCCAGGAGAATTCCGGAGTTGCTTCCATAATTCAGAGACCACAGCCGCTTCCTTCCGTCCCTATCCTATCCCAAAGAGCACAGTAAAAATGAAAAGCAAAGAGTTCCAGGCAAAAACAAACTTCCCCCGGAAAGAGCTGATGGCTGATAAGGGGGTATGAATTATTATTATTATTATTTATTATTATTATTCCAATAACATTTCGGTCCCAAATTCGAATCCAAATGTGATTAAAGTGCCAATCAATTGCAAAATGTTTTCAAATTAAAATTCACTGGCATATTTAAACTTATTTATTCGTATTTATTGCTTCTGACTCTGTTCGATACCCATTGACAATGAGAATACGGTACTGTAAACAATCACTCAACAAAAATACAGTGGTGCCTCGTACTTGGCTGCATGGGGTTGTCTTGAATCATCTGATACCTTTGTTACATTCGTGGAAAATATATGATTTACTCCCAGACTTGGGTCTTCCTTAAGATTAAAAGAACTTACTGGCTTCTGGTATGTACGTCTCATGGTTCAGAAACAAAGGACCAGTTTTATGCCATAATTTTCTTAAGATGGTGGCCTGTTTTACAGTAGAGCAATGTCCCTGGTCTGATGGAAAACTTTAATATACAGTATGGCGCGTGAACGAGTGGATGTTCTTTACTGACTCGAAAAGAAACTTCAAAATTGTAACGAAGTTAAATGGAGCCTGGGTAGGGAATAATTATGCCCAATACAGAGTAGCAGAGTGGCAAGTGTGAAGGGACCGACCCAAATTATTATACAGTGTAACCTCGTCGCAAATCTGGATTGCCTGGTCCTTGCATAGGATGTTACAGCTCACAGCCAACTCCTTCCTGCAATTCATCACAAGCACGGCGATCGCCCATCACCTAGAGAGGCTCGGCTTGATGGGCGCCGGCAACCTGGAGGCCCGCTGCGTCAAGGCGCTCACCGACCACTGTCTGACCCTGGTGTACTTGGACTTGTATTTAGGAGGGCATCCTGCACCAGCATTTTCACCCTGGTGGCGTCCAGCAGGCGCCTGCTGGGGCTGCGGCTCTTTTGTGTGATTGGACTATATCATTCCCAATCTGACCTGCAAGAGCTGATCCACGTGAGGCCAGAGCTCACCCTCATGTACGAGCAGGAATCTTCTTAAGAAGTGATGTACAAAAAATCAACAAACTCTCAAGATATTAGTAACCTTCTATGTACACTAGTAGCAGCAATGTACGGTAAATGAAGGGTGAAGCTCCAAATGTGTACTTTGAACTTCCATACTTAATCGTTGATTATCCCTTAATTTGCATTCATAACAACTGGGCCAAAGACTGCCCCAAGTCTGCATCCATGTCCATGGCTACAGCTTGTAAAAATGCATGCCAACATGTTGGTATGTGCTGAGATTGGAGCCAGGTTGAGAACTTGTTTCAAGTGGAAACACTTAAAATTTTGATTCATCTTAGCAGAGTTCCTGTGGGGAGTCATATCTCGCATTCCATCACAATTCCATCACAAACACATATATAATATTTATATATATAATATAATATTGATTTTCAAAGAATAATTATTATTCTTTGAAAATCAAATGAATACACACATATTTTTGAATATCAAACTTATTTTAAATGAATAAGACATCACTGCTTGAACGTGATATTCACAGCATGGCAGTTATAATTGTCTTCATATCAATAATTATGCTGCAAAATATACTTGACAACTAAACGGCAGAATGAGAAGAGTCAAAGGAGACAGAATTCATGGGTGTGCCAATAAAATTTGTGCATGCATAACTTCTCTGAGTGCAAGAAAACCCTAAGAAAAGCTGGTAATGTCCACAAAGTCATAGGAAAATATCACAATCATTAAAATAAAGCTGTACATAAAGTTAATTTCTACAAAATGCACTACTCTGACATAAATTAATTGAGACTTGGAATGATAGACAAACATCAGTGAAAAATTAATATGGCTCAGATCCCCCCCCCCGTGAAGGTAGTCACCCCAAAATACTATCAGAAATTTAATTACCACAATGCTCAATTAGCAACATTTCTTTTCAACTCAGCTTGACATTCCCTAAACTGGAGTTACACAGGCTGTATCACAGGTCATTCACAAAGCGGTGGATGTTCTGAGTGAATGAAGGCAGGTCCTGTGAATGAAACACAACCAGTGAGTAAACAGAAATGGCAGAAATTGACAGATAGCACCACACAACACATCACACTTCCACCTACTCTCCGATTCACATAAGTCTGAACCATTTCGGATATCCATACGCCTGAAAGTAGTGCCCCCCATGCCGAGGTCTACCGCTCCTCACAACAGAAGGTGCAGTGTGTGTAGCGCTGCAGCTGTCGCATGGGCTGCCCATGACAATTAGGCATTTGAATTACATGAACCAGCACCGTTTCTTTGAGAAAGCCTGTGATACTGGGGACTAATTTTGCAGCAGCTCACCCCCTCGGGCGTATGTATATCCAAAAAGGTTCAGACTGATGTGAATTGGAGAGTAGCAAACCCATCAGGATAAATGGCAATTTTTTGCATTCTCTTCTGCATCTTATTACACTTTACTGCAGAGCCCGACTTTTATATTATTATTTATTTACAATGTGAATGAATCACACTTCCTACGCCAGTGATTGTGAAGAGCACAATTGGCAAGTGCCAGATTGTCCGACAACTTAAAACCTACTGTTGAACCTGCCTCTTGGATGTTATAATAAATGCACTCTTTCTAGCTAGCAATAGCAGATCCCCTTACGAAGTCCCAGTAGGACTCTTGTAGTGCCTCACCCAGTTAATTTTGAAAAATTTATAATTCTGAAGGATAAAATTATGCTTGTATAAAGTCAGGTCTCCTCTTGTTTAGAATTAAAACCTAGACACACTAGTGTGTCCAATGCCACCCAGTTACATCAATGCACATCCACACACCGTTTCCAGCTGAACGTTTTGCCTGAGGAGCTCTCGTTGATGGTCATGCAGGCCATAGCAATTCTTGAGGAACTGAACTAGAAAACTGTAGTAAAAAATGTGAAAATCAACTGATGCCATGTTGTAGATGGCATTGGACACTTCCTCCTTCAGCAGTTCATGTGTCTTAAACGTCAGTGCCTGCAGCCAGGTATTGAGGAAATGCGCCATCATGGTTTGGCAGAAAAAGCTCTTGTGGTACAGTTTCCATTTTGAATTGAGGTTCTCCATAGCCTAAGGCGGAAGATGCTGATGTTGCTTTCCAGGAATGACTGGCCAAAGGCTTTCATAATTGCTTCAAACTCGGCATGTTTTCCACTGCCTCGTTTGCATGAACACCAACGGTGTACGAAGTGATGATTTATAGAAGTAGTGCCAATTGTAGAGTAAGATGTCGCTCATGACTTCAAATATTGGGATCTTGAGCTCAGGGGAGATTTGCTGTAACACCAAATTGAGCCAGAATTAATCATAAGCTGAATGTGAGCCAGCATGCAATTAAGGAAAACTTACATTAGCAACCAGTGGATATTATAATAATAATAAATAATAATAATACGTTTTATTAACCTGCAAGGCTTTGTGGGCCCTTCTGCAGGGGAGAGCACTCTGTACATTTGTGACGTTTTGGGTTGTAACATTCGTTTTGAAGTGTGTTATAATGACTTTGTCCACAAACACAAAAAAAGAAAAAAAGAAAAAAAAGACAGAACAGTATAGTGTTGCGGAGATGCGGGCTAGGCCCTTTCCTCAATTATTAATCATAACACGATATCTGCATGGTTCAAAATTCTGACTGCATGAGTAAAAAAAGAAAACAGGTTGTATATTTGCACTACCGGTGGGTTGTCTAACAATGAGTAAATCAAATCGGGTGGGACTGCGGGCCAGTTATACAGGTGTTGATTTCTTGCGTGTGAAAAAAATGAGCATAAATATAGGATGTGGTGTAAGCTAAACGGGTCCGCTTCGTAACACAAGGTACATTTCTCTTCTGGGGTAATTCTGATTTAGCATCCTCTAATTAAGAGGTAGTTTGATTCATTGCGGAGGTTAACCATCATTCGCAAAACCGGCACGGAGAGTTGGTGACCCAAATATAACTCAGCTGTCGGTGTAGTTTTCCACTGCTCATAATTGGAGTATCGCCATGAATGCGCCAGATCTGACCAGTCCTGTTGTATCAATGAGTCCATGTGTGTATTTAATAGCCCAGATAGAGGGATCTGTAGTCTGTTTGCCAGCCAATGCTGTATTGTGGTTCCCATCGTCCACCAAGTTGCCCCAATGGTATGCTAGTGCTGAATGTGCGTCTGAGGTTGCGTAGCAATAGCAACGTTTAACCAAGGATTCTGCCGGGAGTGATTCCAATCTAATTAGCCATTCTATTAAATGCTTATTTACATTGAGTGATAGCTGACGTCGCCCCGTTTCCAATCGCACAAAGTAGCCTGCACAGCGTTACGAGGAAGTTGTAAAAACTTTTTGATGTAAAAACTCTGGATTTGTTCAAGTAATGCCATGTATCCCAGACCCCAAATGAACGCGTTGTATAAGCATTTGGGAATTATGCGGGCGTTAAATAATTTCATTGCCATGGTGAAATTTCTGACCTGTAGTTTAATTAATGTAGGCCACATTGCCATAATTGCAGCTTTGACCTTTTTTGTCAATTCTTCCGCTGCTCTTCTGAATTTACCAGAACTTGAAAACGTCACGCCCAGGTATTTATATGTGGATGTTATGTCAATATGTATTCCATTCCAGAAGAACTTGTAGTCTTGTGGCAGACGCCCTCCCTTGCGAAACACCATTACTTTCGTTTTTGAGGTATTTGCCCCAAGACCACACCTCGTCAGAAAGTCAGCTAAAACATCCATTTTTTTCTGCAGATAAAGGGGATTACTTGCTAGCAGAACAATGTCGTCCGCAAACTGGAGAAAATGTAAATCCTCTGTGTTTGGACCTAAATTAACTCCTGGTATTGCCGACGAAATTAAACAGTTTTTAAGTTCGGCCAAAAAGGTATGAAAAAAAATAGGTGAGAGAGCATCTCCCTGGAGGACGCCTTTAGCAATATACACCTCATCGCTGCGGGGGTCGGTGACTATTCTCGCCGATGAGTAGATGGACTGAAGTATCCTGAGAAAGTTACCGCCAATTCCTAGGCCTAGAAGCCGATTCCACAATAATCCATGGTCTACACTGTCGAATGCTTTCGATAGATCCAAGAATAAAGCAAAAAGTTTATCACCTTTTTTTGTGGTGTATTTCTGGATCATTATCGTCAGAGTAAATATATGGTTGGAGCAACTTCTATGCTGTCGGAATCCGGCTTGTTCCTCAGGCAATATCTGATGAGCTTCTATCCATCTAATAAGTCGTCTGGCTAGAATAGTAGTCAATAGTTTGAGTATATTATTCACTAATGAAATAGGGCGGTAATTAGCCGGGTTATTCGTATCCCCCCCTTTAAAGATTGGAATCACTCTTATCTCTGTCCAAATTCTAGGCACAGCCGCTCCACTCATCACCTTGTTGTATACATATCACATATCCGCTGCTGTAAGTTGGTCGCCGGGATAGCAAGGATTGCATTTGCGATATTATCTGGGCTCGCAGCTGATTTTAGTTTGAGTAACTTGATGGCCTGTTGAAGTTCCACCAGGGTTATTGCATCGAAAAGAAGGAGGAGCCACCTCCAACGCGTGAACCGTTAATGACGTTTGTGTGATGTGTCCGTGCACCATTGCCAAATAATTGATCCATTTTGCTTCGGTTATTGTGGCCATTTGTTTGAGGCCTGAATTAACCTTCACCAGAGACCAAAATACTGCCGAATCTTCCGTTCACGCATAACCACATGATCCTCCAATTCGTCTAATGGCACATTGGTAAACCCACCAATTCTCGCATTGAGATCCCCCATTAATATAATACTAGCATTTGGGGGTATCTTTGTTATATATATATATATTGCATTTTAGAGGAAAACTAATTCCAGCGACGCATTCTCCTGGTGTTTCTCTTTCTTTCCATCCCGTAGAGATACCTACACAGAGCAGCCCTTTTTTTTACATTCTTTACAAAGCTATACACCTCTTCATCCTCCATTCCTTCCACCGCCGGTATCCATTTCCTCCTCTCCTCCCTCATTACCCTGCAGTCCCTCACAATGTGCCCCATATTCTCCTCCCCCTCCCCACACAACAAACAGTTGCTCTCGGTTTTTGTCAGCCACGGCCAGCTTGCCCTGCACAGTGTCCCACATCTTAGCTTCGCCAACATCTTCAAAAATGCTACATTTCCTCTGTCCAGATATTGGTCTTCCTCTCCCTCTATCTTTACAAATCTTTAGTCGGGCCAGTTAGTCGTGTTGTCAATTCTCTCCTCCCTCTCCTTGACCATCCTCTCCCTCAGTTCCTTCCCTCATGAGTCCCATCGTTCTTCCCAAGTTTGCTTTAGCCACTCCTCGTTATGCTCCACCCCACCTTCATAATCCACCTAACTGCCCTTTCTAATGCCGCCACTTCCACCTCCATCATTCCTGTCCAGCACAATGTACCCAGGAGTATTCTGGGCAACTCCGAGCCACCTCTAGAGGGAGCCCAACTGTACACACTCCATTGCTCGTCCCACCTTCCACGCCCACACCTCAGCTCCCTGCAGTAGGATCGTTCTCACCATGATACCATACAACACCTTTACCAAACCCCACTGTTCAATGATTTGTTGCCTGCATATCCTCCTGACCCTGTGCAAACCCTCTCCATGCTTTCTGTCTTTGCGCCTTGATATGTTCCTGTATCCCCCCCTTCGTTGTGAACCAATACCCTAAGTATCTGTATTTGTTTACCACTTCTATCTCTTCCCCTTTCCAAAACCATCCGTCCCTTTTGGACCTTTTTCCTCCATTCCTGAATACCATGATTTTCGTCTTTCCCGGATTCAACTCTAAATCGTTTTTCTTCAAATAGGCTTCTATCTGTTTCACCATAATACTTAACTGTTCTCTTTCTTGTACAACCACCTCCATATCGTCTGCAAACATCAACCCCCACACTTTTCCCCTTCCTAGCCTGACCCCCCCTGAATTTTCCTCCTGCAACATGTTCAACCAATCATTTACATACATTATGAATAACAATGGGCTCAGTGGGCACCCCTGCCTCACTCCATTGGTTGTCCAAAATCTTTCCCCGCCTGTTCCTATTGTATTAATGCTCTCTTCGTACATTTTGCTTAGTAGCCTCCACACATTCCCCTTTACTCCTAGGTGCCATAGTTTTGTCATTAGTTTTACTCGATTCACTTTGTCGAATGCGGATTTGAGGTCCACGAACATCGCGTACATCTTCCCCCTCTTCCTCCCCAGCCTGTGCTGTACCAGTGCGTTTAATATAAATATGTTGTCACTTGTACTACTCCTCTCCGAAAACCAGCCTGTCCCTCATGTAATATGCTCTCCCCCACCGAAGCAGTTTGGTGGAGTGGCTATAGGGTCCGACTGCTAATCGGGAGGTCCTGGGTTCGAGCCCCAGGGCCGGCAACTCTAACCGTGGTTTTCTGTGGTTTCCCACGGTCCCTCCAGGAGAATTCTGGGGTTGCTTCCTAATTTTAAAAGGCCACAGCCGCCTGCTTCCTTCCCTATCCTATCCCAAACAGCAAAAAGTAAACATATAAGCAAGAGTTCCAGACAAAACAAAAATCCCCCCTAAAGAGCCGAAAAAGGCTGATAACGGGGTAAGATATTATCCAATCGTCCACCATTTTATTCACTTGTTCATTTTTCTTCTCCATGCATAATTTGCCATACTCTTTCTTTCTTTTAACATACTCAAGTCAGTCTCTTTCTTTCCCCTCCTTTTTATACACCCTAAGACTTCTCCAAACCATTTCCCTTTTAATTTTACAGTCTCTGTCAAACCAATCCGCCCTACTCTTTTTTTCTTTTCGTCTCTTGAATCTCATCCCCACAGCTGCCCGTTCTACCCATTTGTGTATCCCTATGCCCATGTCGTCGACTGTGTCCTCCTGCATCTTTCCCACGTTTCCGTCTTGCACCTCTCCCTGTACTAGTCTCCTTTCCCCTCTATCCATCTGTATCTTTCTCCCTCATCTCTCGTCTCCTGGGCCACCTCTTTCTTTGTTCCCCCGTCCCTGATTGTCACCTCCAGCGGCTGATGGTCCGACTCAATCCTCGTTCCCACTTTCACGTCTTTGATTTCACTCCACCCCTCCTCGTCCACCAGTGCATAATCAATTACCGATTTACCTTGTGGACCAATGAACGTTAAATTCCCATCCCTGTCACTCTCCGTCCTTCCATTTATCACCAGCATACCCCACACTGACCATGTGTCCAATAATATCTCCCCCTCTCTGTTGACAGTCTTGTCGACTCAATGTCTGTCCAGAATGTCTCCTCTTTCACCTGCCTCTAAGGCTCCTCCTTCCCCTATCCTTCCCTTAAAATCCCCACACACATCCAACACACCCTCTCTTCTTCCTCCTCACTCTCCGACCTCACCTCCTCCAACTCCTTCCCCCACCCTTCAACATTTTGCACATACACCCCCAAAATCTTCCACCTTTTTCCTTTGAAGGTCGTTTCTAAACTCACACCCTGTTTTTCTGTGGTCATTTTCACCTACCTCGCTCTTGTCCACCCAACCACTATCCTATCCCCCCTTTGGTCCTTCCCCACTTCTTCTCATTTGTTGCCCTGGGCCTAACTCATCTTCTGGATCCAAGAGCACTCTTGGCTTCTTTGCTCCGATGCGCTTTGCTGCAGCCTCTTGGAAATATTTGTATACCATCATGTTTTTGTACTTGTACTTAGGTTTCTCCCCTGAGTCATGATTCTTAATACTAGAAACTCCGTCTGCTTCTTTCTCTCCAGACAATTTCGCTCTCTTCCCATATGTTTCATCCGAGCTACTTGACACTTCAGTTTTTTGGTCATTATGTTGTCTTGCTTCTGAAGCATCTTGATCAACATTCACTTCTGCTGCAGGGATGTCTGGGGGTGCGTGCTCTGTTGGCAGCTCATAATCTGCTCTCAAGTCTACCTCTTCACAATCTACATCAGTTAGCTTAATTATTCCTGCCAACTGAGGAGCCACAACATTCCGCATATTTAATGTTGATTGCTGCCAAATTACAAGAAATGTATCATTACATTGAAACATCCCGCGTAAGAGTGTGGGACTTACCTGTAAATGCCAAAATGTTGGAGAATCAATTCTAGCATCTTTCAAGGAGGCTTTCCAGGTGGCCGAGTGTGACGTAAAGTCATCCAATTGCGGCTCTGGTAGAAAGCAGGAGTAGTCTCCAGACACACTATCACCCAGGAAGCCATGGAAGTCATCACCTTCAAATTCTTTGTCAACATTCAATGACTCCAACTCCTTTTGAATGAGACTGTAAGACATTTGCAACAGTGTTAGCATGCGGTTAAATTCCCTGAAATTATTAACAAATGGCACTGGCACGAATACCTTCTCTGGTCGGGCATTTCCCTCTTGAATTTCATGGTCAATGCCTGGATATGAGACAGGGCATTTCCAGTGTTATTCTTGATGAATCCTGGATTTGCTTTAGATTTGTCTGGCAAATCATTCACACTGTAACAGTCAGTAACATATTGATATGAGTCAGCTTGCATAATATTTCTCATAACAGGTAGCAATATTAAACGGAAAGTCTATCGTTTATCCGCACCTAGCGACGCAGTGCTCCAAACATGTTGGCTACGCATCGCAAACAACCGGTTGCCGGGAGAGCATAACAAAGGGCGTGTTCTTACCCCTGCCACGCGAACCGTTCAGACGAGTGCTAGGACCACAGAATTAATGAAGGTGGTGGGAAATATGAAAGCCATGATGGTTGCTGCAGTCTGTTAACCCAAAGAACGATATGATGTCACACCAGACGTGTTTTCTGAGCGTGTGCAGTAGTATGCCTGCAGTGAGTCGTGGGCATGATAGGAGGGGAGAGCCTGGTGGTGGCGGGCGGAACTTGGCGTCATGTAGTTCGTTAGTTTAACGGACTGTGTGAAGGTGTACTTCGCGCTTGGCAAAGCCACTATAACGTTCGTTGGCCTGCGGCGCCACAAGACGGACAGTAAATGTTGCGGATACAGAAACCCACAATAAGCGCCCAGCTCCGCAAAAACTAAAAATATCACACACGGGCGACGTACCGTGCCTGGCAGGGCCACAACAATGTACAGTAGTACTGTTGCGGTAACAAAAAGCCATACAGCAACACCAAGACAAATGGCTATTCCATCCACTTAATCACCTCAAAATCCCGAATTGAATCCCCGAAAGCCCGAAAAGAAAAATAAAGCACAGTTCCATGTAACCATGCAGCAGTATCAATAGGCACCCGATTGTTTGCGAACGTTGCCAACCGTCGGGAGGCCTTGTTGTTAACGTGCGGATAAACAATAGTTTATCCTATTAAACTACTCTTTACATTAAATATTATTCTCAGATGCAGACCCTTCTCCATATGACAAATTCTTCAGTAAGGTTAGTGGATTGTCATCATATCGTACATAAAAAGATGTGGAAGTGGGATAATTATTATCTATGCATTCCAGTACCTTAATAGTGAATACATGATCAATGTTAACTCCAAAATAAATGGATGATATCCATTGTTAGTTAGGCTCCGTTGGAGTAAGTGCAACCAGAATTTGATTAGGTGCAGTTTGAAGACATGCTACTTCCCAAGCTACTTCCTCAGTTATGAGCAAGTGATAAAAAATGTACCAGACAATATACCTTACCTTATTGGCTTTCACAGTAGCCTATTGAGTAACATTCATCTACGTGGGTGCTTGCTGCCACACTTGCTCCGCAATATGGGGTAAGTGCGATTGTGGCATTCTCTCAGAGTAATAAACATAGCTTGGGTTGCATAGGACTAGTGCCACAAAGACACAAACTTCCTGTGTCAGTCTATTTTTCCCAAATAAAAAATTGCCAAGAAGTTCTTACAGGACGAACTTTTATTTACTGCTCCGCAACAGGTTGGCTAACAGTAGGCTACTGGCATTATCTGATTTAAATGCATTATGTGGAAGTGTTTTCACGCCAATGCATTAGCATGTCACCAGTCGCGGAATATCTATTGGTTACCACACCAAGATGTCTTGTTGCCTCTTTTGTCGACCGCTACCTTTATTCATCCAATAGTGCATTGCATTTTGTTCCACATACCTGTATTAATTGTTTACGGACTTGCCCCTAACCATGTTTAGTCAGGGGCAAGTGCGTCACTTCTTTTAACAACCAGCCTGATTATGCCACCAAAAGGGAACAATAACAGCATGATAGTGCACCTCAACCTCTTATGTACAGTGCCAAAGAGGTTATGCATCATGCGATTTAAGATTCGTCAAAAATTCTACAAAACATTCTTACAAACTCGCCGGAAGAGTTAAAACACCACCTTGAGCTTGGTGACAATTTTTTGGCTATGTTTCGAAAGGAAGATTATCGTGCTACTGTTAGCAGAGTAGGCAAAGGTCGCTGTCAACGTTTACTTATATTTCCGATGCTCCTGCCCCCTTGTGCTATATATTAGAAGCAATGTCACACTTGCCCCATTATTGCACTTACCCCAACTTACCCTATTAGATATAATTTATCATCACCAACAGCAGATAACAAGGATCAGACACTTTCTTTACATGGAGAATTCAGGAATACACAGAATTAACAAATATAAGCACTGGATTTTTTTGATTTTTTAATATCCCGTGATAGGAACCGACGCCCTTTTAGGGGGGAAGGGGAGGTCCCCAAGGGAGGGCGCTGTGCGGTAGTCATTTCTGACATCCTTTAAACACCAGGCCTTTTCTCCTGGCCCTGGGCAGAGTAGGGAGTGCAATTCTTTTGGAGAATTCAGGAATACACAGAATTAACAAATATAAGCACTGGATTTGTTTGATTTTTTAATATCCCGTGATAGGAACTGAGGGTAAGAGGAGGTTCCCAAGGGAGGGCGCTGTGCGGTAGTGACATCCTTTAAACACCAGCCCGTTTCTCCTGGGCCTGGGCAGAGTAGGGAGTGCAATTCTGCCCCGGCATGTCGGTGAAAAGCGGAAAAAGACCCAGCCAAGCGGAGGTGACGGGGATGGGATTTGAACCCCGGCCTCCTGCTTGGCTGGCCAGTGGTGTAGCCACTAGACCACCATGCCTCCCTAAGCACTAGTACTAACTTGTGAATACTGACAAGGGAAGTGTGAGTCTTGTCTGTGGAGTTTCTGAATGAAACTTGGCACAATTTAGGCGAATGCCCACAAGGTCAAAAGTTATTATGACCTCTCGAACTCACAAGGGACACTTTCCAAGGTCTTACCGATTTTCTTGAAATTCGGTACATTGGTAGGCCACCCCAAGGGATGAAAAACTCACCTAAAGTGACCTGCTCAAAATGACCCGGTGACCCCTTTTTCAGGGCTATCAATGCACCGAATTTCAAAAAAATGGGTGAGTTTTCGGCATTTAAGAGTTGACCTCTGCCCCCCCAAAAGGGGTCACCGGGTCATTTTGAGCAGGTCACTTTCGGTGCGTGTTTCATCCCTTGGGGTGGCCTACCAATGTAATGAATTTCAAGAAAATGGGTGAGACTTTGGAAAGTGTCCCTTGTGAGTTCGAGAGGTCATAACTTTTGATGGAAAGTCTATCGTTTATCTGCACCTAGCGACGTGGTGCGGTTGGTAAGGCGTGGTGGGCTCCAAACATGTTGGCTACGGGTCGCAAACAATCGGTTTCCGGGAGAGCACAACAAAGGGCATCTTGTAACCCCTGCCACGCGAACTGATCTGACGAGTGCTAGTTCCACAGTATTAATGAAGGAGGTGGGCAATATGAAGGCCATGATGGTTGCTGCAGTTCGTTAACCCAAAGAACGACACTTCGTCAAGCAACCGTGAAGGCATTCGAATTTGGCTGGCAGTAGTATCAAGGCACCCGATTGTTTGCGACGCAACGTTGCCAACCGTCAGGAGGCCCCCCACCCACCCAACTCCGACGGCGCTGTTAAGGTGCGGGTAAACAATAGTTCATCCCTTTTGACATTGTGGGCATTCGCCTAAATTGTTTGCATTTTCTTTAATAACTTACCGGCCTATATTATTGTGCCAAGTTTCATTCAGAAACTCCACAGACAACACGTACACTTCCCTGAGCTCACAGTAGCACAAATAGGCGGGAGACGGAGCGGCGCCGCGGTAACGCGCGCGCCCACGGAAGTTAAGGTCCCGGGTTCAATCCCCACCCGGGGTTCCCACCTTCTTTCGTGCAGAGTTGGGCCATCTCTGGCTTCGTTTCGGGTGGCAATTTCCGATAGACTAAGCCACCCGGGGGAGTTCACAAAATGACCACTACTCGCCCGCGCACACTCACTTTGCACATCCCCTCCTAATTACCTTGGAGCATACTAACAAGATTAAATCTTGACTCGCTCCAAAAATAATCCCGATGGTGGTAATCCACCCCCCATATATGTGTAGATATGGGGTAATGCAAAAACAAAAAAAAACAAAAAAAACAAGTAGCACAAATAGAAGGAAATATGTGTAGCACAAGCCAACTTGCATGACACATTTCTGTCAAGAAGTTGCAACTCACTTGTGCAGCACTTATACTTTGAACAATGCAACCAGAGTCATAAAAAGTTGCAACCACAGATGTTAGGTAATTTCAGTAGAGCTCAATGCTCTTAATGACACCAAACTCAATAAGCTCATTAAAACTTCCGCGCATCCCCTTTGCCTGCCACAAGACCAACAAATAATTTGTCTCATTATTCATATAATAATTATTCAAATAAAATTTCCTTGCACAGCTGACTTGCACTTCCTCCCAAAAAGGTGCAGCAGGCACATCAACCGCACCTGATCAGTTGCAAGACAGTCTCAGTAACCGCATTGGGCATACCAGTGTAAATCGTTTACCATGGCAACAGCATCAAACTGCTAATGACTTGCACCATTGCACTGTGCTCTTGTTGGCACCCATTTTCAAACCCACTATTTGGCATTTGGCCTTGGTCACCTGCTACATAGCAATGTAATCATGACAAATTGTCCCAGAAGGTAGTTACCCCATGATCTATGCATTTGCAGGAAACTCAATACAGTGTCAGAAAATATACAAACAGTATGTTCTGTCATAATATTTCTATTGACTCTTGTCTAGTGTTCAAACTTCGGGCATAGATCTCTGCAGGGCACATGTGCTGATCCTGTCTTCCCACCCTTGCCCTCTCCATCCATAATAATTATCTCTATCTCTATAAATAAGGAAGTTTGTCAGTTTGTCAGTTTGGATGTTTGTCCTTTATAGAAATCCGGGGGAAGGCCCCTACACCGCCTTCAATTGACATATCGGGAGTTACATTTTTCAAGGAATTTAATGCCGCATGTTTCAGCTTCCGAAAATTAACCTAACACCCATAACACGCATATTCCCAATTAACCAATTATCAATTACCTATGTAACAATATTCATAGATTTCCATGGTAATGCCCTCATTACATTGTAGGCCTACCACCATAACATACCCGGGCAACGCCAGGCTAGTATAATATATAATAATAATAATAATTGTGGGTAATGCTTTCACCAACAAACGGGGGTATATTGCATGAACCTTTATTTATTTTTATTTTCAATTTTCTCAACTTCGGTGCAAGGAATCAAGGAAATTGGGTAAGAATAGGGATTTTCGGGGAGGGGACACGAGTGCAAGTGCAATGTTGTTAAACCGGTCATGTGCAGTCCCCCAGGAGGCTAGGTTGCCAGACACCTCCTTGGTGCAGGTCAGAGACCCTCCTGACGCAGGTGAAAGGAAAGTTCCCCAGGCGGGGATCGAACCTGGGGCCTTTCACTCAGCAAGCCGAGACGTTACCATCTCGGCCACCACACCTCCCCCCATCCATAATAATTCAGTTTATGCACACTCCAAACCAAAGACAGTCGTGCAAAGAAGTGCTAAAAATGTTGATAAAATTCCATGCTAATACCTGAAGTTGTTTTCTGTGGCAGCAAGGAAACCCTCCGGAATATGTGGATACAATCTTGGGGTGAGTTCTTCCGGGATTGTCCCCTGAAGGGGTCCCACATAATTCTGTTGACCTTCCATTTCTCTTTTGTGCAGATCAGCACAAATATCTCATCACCAGGAACCTTGAAAGATACCAAAATAACTTACTCAAAACATATTTACTGGCTTTAACATTTTGCTACTCCATACTTACTACTCTCTGCCATAAATAAATACTAGACTGCAGATTACTTGACTCTGTTTATTACTAAAATAAATACTATTACCGGTACTTTCGAATAACTCAGTTCTTAGGAAATACATGTTTTAAATCCTAGTCAGAAGAAATTGAAGGCCCCTGAAAAGCATGTACCAGTTGTCACTCTCACCATAAAAAAATATCAATTGGTATTGTATCAGCTTCCATTATGAGAGTTCAATGCAATGGTTTCCTCATCACAACAACAAAAAGGAACATTGTATTAGCCCCCAGACACTCCCCCTATAATCAGTTCTTTTCGCCTGACGGGGCGTTTTGCGGGAGGTGCTCACTTGAGAGCGCCTTTCACTGATGTAAACACATGTGGCAACCCTACCTGACTGCGCTGAACTTAGGTGGAAGGGAAGAGTCGGTCAAAATTAAGAACCTACCTATTCTACCTAAGTTCAGCGCAGTCAGGTAGCGCCGCCACATGTCGTGTTTACATCAGTGAAAGGCGCTCTCATCATTGGTCAACGAGTATACTCGTATGAGATTCTTAATTTTGACCGCCTTCCCTTCTACCGCACCGCACCGCAAAATGCCCCGTCAGGCAATAAAAGGGAGTGACCAGACCTAAGTATTCTAAGGCCATGCATTGTATCATCCTCCAAAATCACCTGAAACTTTCTTCATTGACCCTCAGGGCCTGTTCTCACCTGGCCACTTCAGTCGCGCGTAACAGCCACTCCCCACTGCAGTCACTTTCGTCTGGCACTGCAAGCGCTCGAGTCGGCCACTGCACTGGGGCAGAAGCTCACCACAGCAGGTGGGCGAGTCGTATGCAGTATGGAAATCCAGTGAAGACCATGCACTACTGATACTCCTATTGAAAATGAAGAAAATAATATTGCAGGCAACACAGGAAAATTCAAGTTCGAAGGACTGTGCCATACCGTATTTGAGGATTCTTTATCCAAAATTCCGAAATTCGAAAGTTTTTAAAATAGTGCTGACATGACACGTCACAAACGGAAAATTCCATGTGATTGTGACATGACAAGCTTCATTTCCTGTACATAGGCTACTGCATGTATAAAAGTTACTAAAAATTTATACAAATATTCTTAAATCCGAAAAATTGCAGGTCCCAACTCCCAAGCATTTCAGATGAAGGATTCTCAACCTGTACCAAGATCTGAGGCAATATGATTAAATGTTTTTTCGATATTTTCAGCAGCTGATGCATCCCAAATAGTGGTATGGGCCTCGACTTCCTATATAAAGTCATCGACATTTTATTTCTTGAAGTAATTGCGGAATCCACGGCGGTAAAGTGCCCTTTCCTCGCGGCATGGTGAACTAGCATGGACATATGACTGAACCTGTGGTGGACGTCAGTGGTCTGTGGCTGTGGCTCCGTGTGAATGCACCAATGCAAAGCAATGGTCTGCTACCTAGCGGCCTCTGGCCTTGAGCGCTTGTAGGAGCAAAGATGCTTGCGCCTGCCACTCAGTGCAGCATATAGAGAAGCAGTGTCCATGGGTTGGATGTCCCCTTAAAAGTGGTCATGTTCGTGACTGTTACCTGGTGCTTCTGTGGGCCTGCAGCTGAAAGCCTTAGGACCCCAACTACAACTTATTAATCGTTGGAGCAGCTGGTGTACTATAACCTCACAATGGGCAACATATCACGTACTACATCAGTGCTATTATTCTAACACGACCAAAAAAAATAATCACAGCATGGAACGGCAGCACCCCTTTTCTGTGAACTCACATTCGACTGTTGGAATATCCTTCCGCAGGTGCATCCCACTGTTCCGGGCACTAGGCTACTTACCGGTAGATGTAAAAGGGCGCGCACCAAATGACTTGGTACGTTCCGTGCAACGAGATGGTTCCGTGGGCCTGATGCAGGGAAGACGGAAGAGGTCCGTCAAGCCGTTGTTCCAGAACTTTCCTCCGGCCCGCGAACGCTACCTAAGCTCACCCTGCTCAACCAATGCACGACAGACCTAGGTGCCGATTGGCTCTCCATCNCGTACTACATCAGTGCTATTATTCTAACACGACCAAAAAAAAAAATCACAGCATGGAACGGCAGCACCCCTTTTCTGTGAACTCACATTCGAGTGTTGGAATATCCTTCCGCAGGTGCATCCCACTGTTCCGGGCTCTAGGCTACTTACCGGTAGATGTAAAACGGCGCGCACCAAATGACTTGGTACGTTCCGTGCAACGAGATGGTTCCGTGGGCCTGATGCAGGGATTCCAGGGAAGAGGTCCGCCAAGCGTTGTTCCAGAATTTTCCTCCGGCCCGCGAACGCTACCTAAGCTCACCCTGCTCAACCAATGCCCGACAGACCTAGGTGCCGATTGGCTTTCCATCACTAAACTGACCAATCGCAGTCATTTGGCGCGCAATATTGCAAAGCGATGTAGCGCCGCCGCTACTAGCGCCCTAGCGGGTAGTAGAGAAGAGAAGCAAGTCGCATCTTCGCCTAATGCCTATATAATATTATCATCTCTGCCTGTGCCCTGTGGAAGTGTGGATAACCACAGCCTGCATAACTTAAGCAACCAGCCCTCGTGTTTACGACGTTCTTGTTCATTTCTCACTTGTTATTTGCATCTCGAGTAATATGACGTCAGAAAGTGAGAAGATAGGTACTTTAGAAGCCGAAGCTCTGCGTAGGAAAGAACGTCTGAAAGCCCTAAAACGCAAAAGAGAGGATTGTGAAACGGGAGGCGAGACTGCTGGCGATGGATCTCTCGACGTTCCTCTTCCGAAGTAAGCCAGAAACTACTTTAGAACCGAATACACAACTGACTTTTGTGTAATGCTCATGGCACAAGGAGTGTAACCGCGCAGTGGTACTGTTGAAGGTTATCCGGAACATCGGGTTGTTTGGTTTATTGAAGCCTCACCTTCATAACAAGGTGGAGATACCATCAGGGTGTGAGTGTGTGTGTTGCATGTATGACAAACAGGATTTTAAATAATTGACCAGGATCATGAGAATCGTTGTAGCGAAAGCAGGAGCAAGGACAAGAAGTCAATTTTCAAACCCCATTCGTATGTTGGCATCTTGCTGCTAAAATGGCCTGAATTTGCTGCAAAACTCCTGCTCTTGTGACCTTGGGAACACAGCTCTGCCGTCAGATGTAAGAAGACCGTAACTCAAAAACTAGTACGGGCGAAAGTCTCATGCATGCCCTGCACTAATCCACCCTGACTCAGAGGGGATTAGTGCAGGGCGTGCATGCAACTTTCGCTCTTACTAGTTTTTGAGTTACGGTCTTCTTACATCTGACGGCAGAGCTATAAATTTGTTTATGCTGATGACTCAATGGCCTGATGTGAAGCTAGTTGAGCTGATGGATTTAATTAATTGTTTTTCTTAGGCCAGTGTTTCGGAGCTACAAACCAATTGATGAAAATCTACAAGACGGGGTTCTTCCTCGAGCAAAGCGTGGTGATGTGGAAGAAGTGGTCAAGGAGCAGCTGGAACATGGACGTTCCAAGATAGTAATGGAAGAAGTCGTAAGTGAGCTTTGAAACTGGCATGTCATCCGGGTGGCTCATAAAAGTTCTGTTTATAACAGGTCGACTTGTTTATTGTCTGGTTTAGCCCTGGTGTAACACCAGTCTAAGCACTGCAATCGTTTATTCCAGTGAGGGAGGAGCAGGGGAGCCTAGCTACATGGATTTGTTTACTTGCAAGGGGCTATTCACAAATGTTGTGTGTGGTGACCGAGCACAAGCGTTGTGCTGGCATCCAACCCAGTGGACTTTATGCATTCGGGGAGCAAAATACCCAAACCCTTCGCTCAAGCAAAGCTGAGTTTGTGAAATGACCTTAAGCTCCATGTGTTCAGAATTGAGCGTACAAGGGTGGTGTAAGGTTTGCTTACACTGCGAGATCATTTCACTACACCGGGCTGCTACACTGGCCCACAAACAAATAGGGCCGTGGTTTTCAACCGGGGGGTCGCGGGCAGGGTCGTGAGGGGTCGCGAGCCTTGGTTCCAAGGGGTTAAACACTCGACTGTAAAGTGTACACTGGAGTACCAAATTCAAGGAGTACCAAGGAGTACCAAAGAGTAAGGTACCTAAGGAGTAACTGGGGATACCACTGCAGGTCTACCCCTGAGTACCAAAGTGATTAACCACCCCTTGAGTGTTTCAACCACCTTTTTTGCAATTTATGCGCAATAATGAATAATTTAAAAATAAAAAAAATGAGTGAACACTGTGTTTTGTGTTTGAGCCACGGTTTGAGCCATAGTTCGGCGAGAGAAATCTAGTGTAGCAACGCTCGCCCTGACACTCTCCTCCATCTGTGGAAGCCCCGCTACCCCCGCTATTGAGCTCGCTTCGGAGCCAATCAAGCTGCCCTTACATTATTTGGAAGGAAAGAAGCTATCCGGGAGAAGCACATGCAATTATTAAAAATTACTTTCTGTTAGCTGGCATATTTTGCTGATATGTTTGAAGAAGCTGAATGTGCTCAACACTTCTCTGCAAGCTGGGTCAAATCAAGCAACATTTTTTCATTGCATGAAAGGATAAGCGCATTTTCATTAAAACTCGAACTCTGGCTGGCAGAAAAAAAGTGGAGCAATCTTCATATTTTGAAATGTTTCATCATCTACAAGAGAGGACAGGGGCGCAAAATTCAAAAGCGAGTCACCTCCACACATTTTCAATACTAAAGGAGGGTTTCAAGAAATATTTCTGTGACATTGACATAGCAGAGGTCGAGTAGTTTGGAAATCCCTTCAGTGAGTTTTCAAGGGAAGAACTGTCTACTTATATGACAGAGCAGCTCATTGATTTGTGCTGCGATCGCACATTTAAAGATCAATTTCAAGATGGAGAATTGACGAAGTTCTGGCTGGATGTGCAGATGGAATACCTGAGATTAAGGGGGCGCAGCAGTCAAAATATGGTAATTCATTTCGTAAGGAACTGAAATTTTTGTCGTGAAATATTAATCTGGAAAAACTCGCGCAAAGATTTGGCCTTTAAAATGATACCATACTCGACACAGTTGCATTAAAATGGTGGACACACGTCATCAGAAATGTGTACAATTATCTCGCGATTCCTTCCTCCATGTCAATCAAATTGACATTTCTGAAACGCCTTTGTCCGTTCACATCAACTCGCCGTAAAGGTAATTTCTTGGCAAAAATTTAAAAATGACTAACAAGGGGCCCTGGGGCAAATCATTATTTGTTTTCCGTGCAATTTCTCTGTCAATTAAGCTCTTTTTGTGGTCGTACAGAGTTTGTATGTTTTCTGGAAAAGGGGTATAGTTGTAGGAGGAGGGGGGGGGTCGCACATTTAGTGAAACATGTTGAGAGGGTCGCAGTTGGTAAAAGGTTGGAAACCACTGAAATAGGGACTGCTAAGTGCTCAAAACTGATGAGAGAATCCTAGCATTTAAGATACATAATCTGTAGCAGTAATCTGAATGACAGTTTACACTGGGTAAAACTGCTTAGAAATTTAAAATCTAAATAACTTGATAAATACAGAAATAAACTTGCTCTTCTGCGTGCATCAGTGGAGCATCAGTGGAGGATTCGTCCTTCCATCAATTTCATTGATTATAAACTAAGGTAGGATTATGGCATCCATTGTGATTATCATGTGTAGGAAGTGAAAAACTTGACAAATGCGAGTCCAACTGTCATAATCATTATCTCAAAAGCAAGTGGAGATGCAGAATGGAAAGCATGCAGAGGCGTAACTAGGGTATGGCAAGTATGGCACGTGCCCTGGGGGCCAATTGAAGCCATTGAGCACTTACTGTTAAAGTCAGTAAGCTATCTTCGGACGGTGAAAATATAATTTTTTTTAGATGGATGATCTTGTAACAAATATCAACTTTTTGTCCACGGGTATTTATGGCATTTCCATGTTCCTTAAGGCACTGGCAACTCATAATGATCATTCATTTTGTCTGAACGTTTTTTTTTTTTTTTTAGCTTGGGGCAGTAAGAAAACGAAAGTCCTCGTAATGAAGCCGATCTTTCCGAATCGATGTTGCTAGATCATCTCGGATTTTGCTGAAAGAAATCACAGCTGTAGACACCTATGGCGTAACCCTAACAAGGGAAGTGGCTGTAGGGGTATCAGCCAATCGGCCCGAAAATAACACTTGGGGTAAATTGCAGGCCAGAAATTCATTGGTGAAAATAAAAAGTGCCATTAGCCAAGCGTTTTCGAGATATGGGCGATGATAGGTGCACCACAAACCTGCGCAAAGTCGGTAGAGCGTCCGCCTCATGTTCCAAAGTTTCCCCGTGAAAGGCGCGAATGCGCATATTTATAACTAGCAGGTTACCCGGCATTGCCCGGGTATGTTGGGATGCTGTTACAGGTACAGGTACATATATATTAGGAAGTTTGTTTGTTTGTAAAATTTGCGTTCCATACACTGGAACTCGATACACCTTAAAATAAGGCCAAGTTACAATAAGGCAAAGTTTGTCTGTGATAGATGTGATAGATCTGTGATAGATTGCCTGCTTTGGTTATAGCGTGGTCTATGGCGTAGTCAATGTAGCCATTCTGATTGGATGTGTAAAAAGAGGAATGGGGATGGAGTTGTCCCAGGAAAAGTCTGCACAGCCATGTTTTTTTCCCCAGAATATTTGACCCCATGACCCCTCAACCCCACCTCACACCCCCACCTCTTTCCAACTGTTTGCCCTGAAGAACTTGAGAAGTGTATATACCGATGCCTGGTGGGAAATTTTGTTTTCAACACTGCGTAATTTTTTTTTTAAAAAAACCTTTTTCTTGTATTTATTTGTGTCGAAAAGTCTAATTTCAAATCTACAAAATCCCAGAATGACCATACCATATGAACTCACGTGAGGTGGCCAATTAGCGTAATTGGTGGATGAGTTGAATAATTTACGGCGATGGGACTTGTAAAAAAAAGAGGCGCAAGATATATAGATGCAATGCAAATGCATTACTTTGATAGGTATTGTGCATAAGGGCATTTCCTTGGGATTGCGAACTTGGGAAAAGATAAATTGTCGTTGTTGCTATAGAAATTGATGTAATTATGTTAATTGTTGAGGCGCGAGTAGGGGAAGATTCGGGAATATGCGTGTTGTGGGAGTTAGGTTCATTTTCGGAAGCTGAAACATGCGGCGTTAGATTCCTTGGAAAATGTAACCCCCGATATGCTTATTTAAGGCGGTGTAAGGGCCTTCCCCTGGATTTCTATAAGGGACGACTGCAGAAAGGCCCAAAAAGCCTAGCAGGTTAATAAAACTTATTATTATTATTATTATTACTATAAGGGACGAACATACAAACTCACAAACTAACTAAAATATAAATATAGGTTTTCTCCCTTCCTGGCTGCTTAGCAACACTGCAAACAGGTTGACGTTGATATGTCTTCTCTCATTTGTGTCCTTGTCAACTCGCAATAACTGCTCAATGAAACCGCAACCGTAAATGAACGCGTGTGTACAGGTAAACAAATAATTTCGAAGGGACACGAATAATTTATTATTTGCAGAGCTTGTGACTATTCATTTTTCCTCATATGAAGCCATAGGGAGAGTAGGTAAGCATCAGCAGAAGGAAAAAAAAAGTCATGCACTTTCCAGCAAGCCGTTTTATTTCTGTTGATTGCAAAGGGGAAGCTATGCGGTGATAAACGGTGTTGGGAAAAAAATAATAAGAAAAAGAAAACGATGCTCTGAGGGGGG